>PNEQ01072897.1:0-18155 GCA_003012365.1 Medauroidea extradentata | reverse complement strand
TATATATATATATATATATATATATATATATATATATATATATATATATATATATATATATATATATATATATATATATACATATACATATATACATACATATATACATACATACATATATATATATATATATATATATATATATATATATACACATACATATAATAAATTTTAATCTAAACAGTACTAGGCAAAAAGATGCCATTTACACCACAACAAAAATATTGTCTTTGTTAGATGCAACAAAGTCTTTCATAAGGTTGTTGTGGTACTCGCCCCCACTTAACCTCAAAAGTTATACAGTCTCTATACATCTCACAACGACATCACGTGCCGTAGAGTGAGATCTCTCTTCTCAGGGTACACTAGTAGGTTCGAAGGCGTGCAAACATGTCGTTAAATAAAAGAGTTAAATTTTAGGAGGATGGCATTTTATGGTGCAGAAATTACTCAGACATTACAGAATCAAAAACGCTCCACCGGTGGGCTACTCATACAAAAAGGTTGCTGCAGTTAGACCATTTTTAGAGTTACTTGTTACTGAAAGAGTTCCATCGGACCCGCACACATCACGCCCAAACGCCTTCTGAATTCGCACAAAGAAAATATTAAACCATTTAAATTTAACTGAATCTACTGCAATTAATTAGCGGCTAACGTCGATAAAGGTAAAACAGACTGAAAATTTAATTATGGCATCTCAAAGAAGCTAGTTATCCACCGCGAGTACTACCCAACCACGTGAGTGGGTCGGCGAACTTACGACCGCAGTTCCGTCACATCTTCATCGTGCAGCAGCTCAGGAAAGACTGGGGCGAGTCCAGGGCACGCCTGGCGGACCAAGGGTGCCATAGCCTCCAACCCAGCGCACACGTCCCTCCGGAATTCTTTTTAATTATAACTAATGACACGGGTTACGTAGAACACTCAATTTAAATCCTATGACTCCTGGCGCTTAATACGTGATAGATAAATTCTCACTTTGTTAATTTTTACAGGTTAGTCAAAAATTGAACTAACCATAAAAGGCGCCATTGGCGGAGTAATACATTTGCGGTCATCGCCGGAAACCTTGTGGCGTACAGGTGCCAGCCTGTCGCATGCCTGTTGCATGCCTGTTGCAATCCACAAGTCCAAACTGACATGAAAAGTGAGAATATTATATACACCTTTTGGCTCACGTATTACAACAAAAAGTTACTTAGATAAAGTTCCTGAAATTTAAAGCTGAACAAAATGAGACTAGTCAGGAGTCTCTACGACAAAATTGACTTGATTGAAATAATTAAAATTATCAATTATTGAGTTTTAGCTAGCACTAGCCCTAGGTAGCCCACAGCAATAAATACAATTAATTAGTTACAAAAGTTTTACATTAAAATATGGCTTCCTTCTTCAGAATGGTATTCAGTAGCCTCGTAGGACTAAAGTTCATCCACAGATCTTGATGTTAGCAAAGACTATTACAATTAATTAACAAATTAAATGTATTCAAAATCAAATGATGGGACTTCGGCGAACAAACGATGCACTTGCACTCTGTAAGCCGGGCAGGCTCACCGCTCTGACCGAGCAACTAATGAAATGTGGGGCTTCACTTCACAATTGCACATGATTTTATAGGGTCAAAAAAATATATACGTAAGTGGTAGCTGCCTTAGTGAGTTGGGGATTCTTATGCGTGGGCTAGCATTATGGTTGGTGTTAGACTAACTCTGGGGTCACATAGACAACACTTAAGATGGAAAAGAAAAAGAAGAAATCACATGGCTGGTGAGGCCAGTTACTCTACAAGATGCAATACATAATAATAAGAGTTGAGTAACTGTTACAGTGACATACAGTTCCAAATAATTATGGCGTAGATTATATGTACGAACAATGTCGTGCATTCAAAGTTCAATGCTGTATTTCGTAAATTATGTTTTATGTATGCATAACGAGGTAAATTGATATATCGGCAAATGGGGTTAATACGCATTTGAGACAATTGTGACTGACTTTAAAAGTTTGTATGTTCACTAGCGATATAAGTTCTTCATCAGATGGGCTTAATTGTAAATAGTCAATGCCCAGTACAACTTTGCAAACAACTGTGCAGTAGAAATAGATAATAAATTGGAAGGTTCACACTTACAGTTTTCAAGTACATATTACCAAGCCGAAATCGCTGCAGGGATATTGCCGACTTCCACACACTTGCAGGTCTTCATACTCTTTTTTTCTCATGCCCAGTCCGAACACAAAGAAAAAAGGAGTCGTCCAGTACCAATCCTCTTTGTAAAATAGGTAATTCACCGCAACTCATACAGCAGGATAATCTGCAGTATAATCATAAGGCAATACAGCAATCTCTTAACACCACTTCCTGAATCTTGTTCTCATTACTACGAGGTTTAGCACTCTTGTAAAACAGGCAAGTAGTCTAGGTGCCTCTACCTGAAGCTAGCTGCAGAATGACTAAAACTACGACGAGGCTAGCTCACCAACCCTTCTCCCCACCTCCTTGTTGCCAATCAACTTCGTAAACAACATACATGTCTGAGTCGCGTCATCATTTTGCACTATACAGGGTGTGTGCCTAAACACAAATCTTAGCAAAATAATTATACAAATTATAAATATGCCCAATACTAAACCAAACTAATACAAATATAAGTTTTAACTCCTCGGCACCGAGTCTTAAATAAATAACAACAAAAAATCAATAAACGTACAAGATACAGGCCCAAAAAAAAGGAAAGTGACAAAATTTTAACACAAATGTATAAATTTGTTAAAAAACGGTTATACTGAAAACATGTGATGAAAAAAATAGTCAAAAGTATTCTAACAGTATGAGAACCAGTTGGCGCGACAATCGTGGTTTCTGGCATATTGACGTACATCGGTGTCTGGTCTGCGTTTCCTGTCTGTCCGAGCTGGTAATTGTTGCGCTGCCTGAGGTTTATTACATATCTCTGGAAGTTCAACATCTTTTCCTCGTAGGATTCTGGCAGTTTTTGAGCAATCAAAGTCCTCCTTCTTAAACTCAGGTCTTTTCGAGCAGTGAAGCGCTTCAGCCACCCATAGCTGGCCTTAAATTCAGTGACTGGAATATTTTGTGGCCGTGCAATCTTGCTTGCTTCAAATAATAGAACTTCTGTAGTAACAGCGTAGGCATTTTTCGGGTATCCAGGACGTACTGGAGCAACTCCTCTTCAACTTGTGGGTACTTGCATTTCGGACCCCGAAAGGAACACTTGTTTTTGCCGACACCTTTTAGTTTGTCTTGCTGCTGACACCAACGCCGGACATTTTTTTCGTGCATGCCGAATTTTTTTCTTGCTACTCGTTTTACATTCTCCAACGCATACTGCACAACTATTAACTTAAAACTTGTTTTGTAACATGCTCTGTCTTTACTCATTTTTGGCCTTAAACACACTTTTTTACAAGATTATGACTAGCACTCTAAAACGACTGTTCCCAACGGACTAAATAAAATTAAAAACAAACAACACAAGTGTGCCGCTAAAAAAAAAGTTGGTTTGGCCGGGCGAAGTGGGAGTGTCGGGCGGAGAGGCTTGCAGACTGGCATTGGGGGTGGCTCGTTGCGGCGGGGGGAGGCAGCTACATGGAACAAGGTCAACCAGCTGTTCGCTCGCCGTCGCTTCTTCTGGCGGATTGTTGCGTGGTTGCCATGTTTCAGCAGGCACAGTTGCCACTTTTCAGGAATACAAAAGTTGGGGTGCGGCCTATATACAAAATATTATTTTTCCTGAAATTTTTACCAACAAATTACAGTGCAGCCTATTTGCGCACGCGGCATATGCGCGCACAAATACTGTACTTTATTACACAAATTTTTTAAAGCTGTGGTGATCCACAAATGTTGCAGATACTCTGGTAAACTAATCTGATGTTGCTTGATGCTGATTAGATACAAGTAGATTAAAAACAATCATTCTGTTTTTATTTTTAGTGGGTAGTTACAGTATTTACAATAATGGATAAAATAAAAAATTGTACTAAATTTGAATATATTCTCATGATAAAAACATGTTATTTAAAAATAAAATTAATCAGTAATGATCTCGTATAGAAAAAATAACACCTGTTCTGTTTGCAAATTAATGGTTTCACTGCAATTAAAAAAATTCGTAGTTGATAACATTTTCTGTGTCACAGTAATAAGGAAATTACATACCGGCATAATAAGGCAACGCAAATAAAATTGGTCAGTATACAGTGTATCAAATTTCACAATATTTAAATAGTACCACACAAAAAGGACATATCATATTCAAGTTAGGTATAAATTTTCATCTCCACACTGAAATAAACTCCATTCAAGTTCACTGAAAATATTTTCATAACTTAGCCTGTTTTGACGAGGGTATTTTGTTCACTTTTTCACTTTTTTTCACGTAATTTCATAATAAATTTTGCTAATTTTTGATGTATAAACAAATATTTGGGTATAATGAATGTGTGCTCTACTTGGACACGAACACACAACGAGTTGGGGAGTCAGGGTTGTTATTACCTTCAAAATAAAGCCAACATTTAAGACTTCAGGTACATGCTCTTTTATAAATTAATTACATGAATGCAAATTACAGTGGCGTGAAGTTCCCATTCCAAGTGCAAACATCAACATAAAGCACAGTTACGTTATTTCACGCAACCCCTCGACACTTCGGTACGAACTTGCATTACACTGCCAATTATGTAATGGTTCCTCACCACCACACGCGATGCCAGCCATGGCATCCAAACTTCTCCCTGCTCAGCAGTTGAGCTTCTTCTCTCATCTCACTTCTGGGCGGGACTCAAAAGTGAAACGGGTTACCTGACCAGTGGAAATGAACAGAATTACTCCAGTGTGCGAGTCCCACTTATGGTTTTATTTTGCCACCAATACGGCCTTCACATAAATGCTTGCAACTACCAATGGGCTCGGCCTTAGCATAGTATCGTCAACTCGATAAATACAATAAAACTACGCTGCTGCTTTTAAAATTGCTACTTTCGCTTCACCTTTTTTGCAGGTCAACACACTTAAACAAATACTCGTTACGCTCGATGCTGGGCGATATCTAAACACGTGGCACCCGGCCATCGGAGAAGCGTCCAGTTGCCTTGCCATCTCTTGCACCACTTCCAGGGAGCACATCCTCCAGAGGGCGGAAATACCTCGCACAAGATGTCAGCACCACGTGACAAAAACGACCAAAATTACCACTCGCGCTCCTGCTGGCAGGCTACTGTTAAATATACTATTCAATTAAACCGTGTTTTGTTTGGTTGCTTAATAAAGTCACAAAGGAAAATATACTCGCAGATTATACAGAATGTTCACAAATCAATAATTATATAAATCAATAATTATTCCTTAAAAACAAAATCACCCATTACTACTGGGTTTAATTATTATTATTTTAGACAAAAATTAACGGCTCGACCCATCGGAAAAAAATGGGAACAATACATAATCACAGTATACAAATCCACAAACTACATATATTAATATTGCTACTGAGGGCTAACTATCCTTGATAGTTACTGTCCCATACACTTTGAACTAAAGTAGGCTGGGCTTCCAAAACTTAACCGTAAGACCAATAAAACCTAAACATTGCTTGATGTAAACTACACTTAGCACATCTTGGCATCCTGGGATCCTGTATCAATACTGCCACCTAGGCATAGCGTGATAACACATGAGCTTGCTCGAATTATCCTCTAAATCAGTTACAACAGAACTCAATTAAATAATAATAAAAAAAAAAACAGAAAAAGAAAAGGAATAACTTCAAATAGACGTGGGGTGGGATGCCCAAGTACCTCACAATTAGCATTTGCATCTTAGCCATATTAACATTAAAAGCATCCGAAATATGTACAGTATAACTTAAATGCATCCCAAAGCATATGCTAAATGAAAACAAAGGCATGCCCACAACACATCACAAACTGCCATACTAAACACAAAACACACAACAAATAACACATCACCACCAAGAAAATACACAACAAACAAAACAAACACCACACACTAACACTTAACACAAGAAAACCCACTAAAACCAAACTTTAGCCGGACTACCCCAGTCCACATAAACTGGAAGCCAAGACTCAGGATCACTCTTAGCGGACGAACCGGCTCAGAAATAAGCCGCGTCTTTGAATGCCTGTAAGCAAAACATTATACATTGTCATGAGATATACCGTATTTTTCGGCATATAGGACGACCCCGCATATAAGACGAGTCATGGTTTTGAAGGTACAAAATCTTCAAAAAAAGTAAATTACTAATTTTGAATTTCCCTACAGAAAAATATTTTTTTCCTTTGCCAGAAACATTAAAAATTTAGTTTAAATATTTTCAATGCATTTATTACCGGCATATAAACATCATAGTAGACACATAAACGAATAACGTTGGCTACTAATGCTCTCCGCGTGCCCAAGAGCTAAGGAAATGCATGGCGGCGGCCGGCGATATCTCCATTTGCCGGCAGGTGTGCGTGACTTGGCAACTCTGGCCTGAGGCACGCCGCGCACAACACGGCAACGCCGGGCAACAACAGCTGCTTGCAAGGTCATCGCATTCCTGTGCGCTGTTGTCCGCCAGCCTAGCACTCGATGGTAGACACGTGAATGTGTGATACTGTACCTAGATCCTAGTTTTTTCTGCCAGAGAGTCTTGTGCTTGCGAGACAAAGGATGAAAGCATGCGGACCTAGATCCTCGTTTTCTCCACCCGAGAGTTGTAGGCTGGCGAGACAAAGTATCTCGGCAAGCGCTCACATCGATCGCCGCTTCGCTGCGAGGAAGTGTCCTTTGTTATAAATGACGCTCACCAAAATTTCGTACCGTAAATTTTATTAAAATAAACGGGGCACTCGTTTTCATTTGTGACGAAAAACGCAATTCCTTTAAATATCATACAACTCCACAGCTTACAGCTTAGCTTTCAAACGATTTTTGGCAACCAAAAGTTTTTGCACCCTCATATAAGACTAGTAGCAATTTTTCAGGGCCAAAAATATGTAAAAATTGTTGTCTTATATGCCGGCAAATATGGTATGGGCTTTGCGGATGATCCTACCTGAATCACAATCCTCCAACAGGGCGGTATTCTGTCCAAGCAACCAAACAATGCGAAACAGGCCGGCATAAGGCAACAGCAACTTACTGCCAATATCCTGGGTGTGGGGAGGGAGAGCGAATGATTTACAGTAGACCAGCTGTCCCACCTGATAATCACTGGGAGTCTGCTGGGAATTTACCAGTCACTGCAAACGATACTGGGCCTCAGTAAGATTACCAAAGACTTTGTGGCCACGAAGCTCACGCTGGACATCGGTAAGAGGATGGGTAGGAGAAGGAATGCCCCAGACGTTCAACAAGGGGTGAATTAAACCCCGCCCAACATTATACAAGCAGGGGTGTGCTTCGCCATTGGTAATGTCCAATTAGTGTACAAATGTGCATAAGTCAGAGCTAGCTTGGTCTATTGGTATATGCCAAAATTCATTTTTAATGTCGAACACAGTGAATACAGTTTTACCGAGTTGTCGTAATGTTACATCTTCTACTGTAGGGATGGGGTAATGCTCCCGTCTGATTGCCTCATTGAGGCGATAAGGGTCCAAACATTACCTTAGATTTCCATTACTTTTTTGTATGTGACTAGGGGTTAACTCATTCTGATGGCTTGCCGACCTTCGTAATGTGTTGCCACCGACATCTTGCAGTTCCTACTCCACGGGCGCGCATGTTTACTCTCTTCATCAACTAAATGGGTTCAGGGTTGCTCTCGGCTAGTCACAGTCTCAGTGGTAGAGACTCAAGTTCTTACTCATCGCCGTGGGTACGAGAAGAGAACGACACGACTACTCACTCAGGCCTATGTACAGTAAGGTGGTTACCACTAATAAATGAGAATATCAGTATTAGGTTGCATGATGTCTATCCCCACTTCAGATTACACTCTACCAGCATGGTTACAAAACCCTGTACACGCGGTCGCGGTGGGCTCTCACCGTAAAATTTAAACTGAAAGTTTTAATTACTATACAAATTACGACCAGTAACTAAGTTGCAAAGCCCAGTGTCCCATGCTTCTCAAAACTGTATGTGCCCTGGCACCAATGCTACTACACTAGCATTCCGCCCACGTTCTTCGCAAGCGCTCTCCCACACACGTCCTCCCTCTACGACATCACAACAGATAAGAAAAAATAGCTAAGGTCCAGCGCCCTCGCTGGCCCAGCCGGAAGTCACCCATAGATAAGATGCCACTCTATGGCCACCTCAGACTCTCCTTCACCTACTGAGAGCACTCCTTATTTTACTGGTGCTGCTGTTATCCATTCATATTGGGACTACAGCTTAAAATGGCAAATTACAAATTACAACATTAAATATTACAATTTTTTGTTTCAAAACATTTCCCTTGAAACCATGTTATCTCAGTTCCTTTTATTTCCTTGCAGTGTTGGCTGTAGCAATTATATCAGTTCCTTGCGCTTAGCGCTTCTTAACATCTGCATTTCTAATAACAAAGGGGATGTAAACAACAACATGAACAATCATTTTCCTTTACCTCGAGTGCTCTTACCTGCCATACATAATGGTCGAATTAAGTAGTAATTATTTATTTATACCGGTCAGGCCCACCGCTCGTAACTTAATTTATTTACTTTACAACAAATTTCAATGTTTAAATTTATATAGACCAATATTTCTGTCCTCTTCCCCTCCTTTATCTCCTGCCTTGGTCTACACCTACATACAGGCGTCAACTCCCGTGCCTCACACAACTTAATCTTAACACAGGTCCTTCGTTTGTTGCTTCCCTTGGTGATCTTGACGCACTACATTGCCCTCGGCACCACTCAACCTTTCTCTTATAGCTAGTGCTCACGACGCATTTTGAGATCCCATTAGACCTATGCTGACGCCGGTAATCACGTACAGAAATATGTTTATGTTTAAGAATTAAGTTTTAAATTATGTTACGTTTACACCAGACTGAAAGCTACAATTACGCATCACAAATAAATTTGGAAACAAATAGGGTGGGTAGGCCAAGTACCTTACAGTAATGATGTCCTCACTTTCAAGTAGCTTTAATGTTTGTTTCAGTTTTCCCAGCAGGATGAATGGGATTTTACGTGTGAGTTCTGTGACCCACTCTGGCGCCCTCACTAACCTCAATATGGTTACTGATCGTGAACCTGCCGAGCCCTGTAAATATGTCATTATACTTGTAGATCAAGCTTGTCGGATACTGACACTGTACTGTCAACTCTCTTTAGCAAATTAAATTTTATACATGTATCTAATCCTAAAAATGGCATGTGCCCTTCAATATAGACTATTACAAACGCCACATTCACTACCTTAGTGTTCGTTGTTTTGAAATTGATGGTAACCTTTCCTTGGGGTTTGATTCTAAAACTACTATTGCCATATGCTACAAGTGTCAGTTGTGCCTGTTCAAGCTTCAAGTTATTATTTACACTGGCATTTATTTTCTGGAAAATGTTAAGGGGAAAAACATTGACTACGCCCCCGTGTCCAACTTAAAGTTTACAAGTACGCTACCCAACGACGATTGTTCTGTACACTGACACTTGACTAAATCTACTGATTTGATTTCTCCTGTACATACCTTGCTGTTAACCTGTGTATCTGGGTAAGGGATACCTGCTGCTGTTTAGATAGCAAAGTAGCTCTCGTTGGATGGTCCTTCGCCAGACGACTTTTCTGCCTAGATTTCATTCATGGCATTTATTACCGGGAATCCAGAACGACACTTTCTAGCGAAGTGATTTAGCTTCCCACACTTCTTGCATATTTTGTTATAGGCTGGACATGTGGAATGTTTATGAACCCACCCACACTTTAGGCATGTTGCCTTAGTACTACCAGTAACATTCACTCGCGACTTTGATGCACCGTTTTCACTGCTGCTCATCTGATGCCCTTTTGCTCGAGTCTTCTGGACGCCGTTGTTGATGTTGGCCGTTACAGCGTTCACTTAGCTCCTCCCTTGTAAAGTTTGAGCTTGCGCTTTGCTAGCTTCGCTGCTCTACAATTGTTGGCCACTCGTTGGATTGGCAGTTCTGCTTCACGAAGTAGACGCTTAGTGATAGTACATAGTTTTTTAAGTATGCCTGTAAAATGACCTATTATTGCTTCAGTCCACTGTCAACCTTGAAATTAACACTTAATTTGGGTTTAAATTGTCTTCTATTAATAGTTTTCTGTTTATTGATATCAGAAATGTGTTAGTCGCAGTTAGTGAAATCATAATTTATATGTTTTTGTATATGGTGACAATGTGATAGTTCAAAAATTTGATTGTCTCTGTTAATTTTTTTCTTCTCTCAGGGAGTGACGAGACGGAAAATAAGTCCGTTTGCAGGATCTCCCGTCAAGAACAAGCCCAAGGATCTGTTTGCATTCAGAGATGATTACGGAAATATGTCTTCTACAGGTACATTAAAAACCTTTATTTTGACAAACTGTTTTTCTACTGAAATTAAGATAATACCAACTTTTGTTGTAAAAGTACTTTCTAAGGTTTTTGTAGTAATGTTTTTTAACTAACAGCTGTGTGTTTTAATTAGATTATGTTTAAATTTGGCTTTGAACGAATAAATGTTCAGTAATATAGTTCATTGTTGAATGGCTGTGTATTCGCGAAAATTTATTCAAGCATCAAGATGATTTTTGTAATAGAATTATAGAAATTATATAGGGTATTTTACCATTATGTTGGCATCCACCCTTGTAAGTTGACACATACATTTTCCTTAAAATAAAATAAATTGTGCCAACTATGGTAGATAGGTCAGGTATAAAAGTTCAATTAAAAAAGCTTTTATTGTTTTAATTTTTAGGGAATGTAAAACAAATTTTAGTGGCTATCTATGAAAAAATGTATTTTTTAATGATAAATACAGCTTTTGTGACTGCGGTGTGACAAAACATTAGGCTTTCATGCAAAAGTTAGAAAGAAATCAATGGGAGCAGCTTATTCATTGGTCTAACAGCTGGCTTACATATTTCCACGGAGTCGACTGCTTCATAATGCGGCAGGAAATGTTGATTGAAGTGTCACCAAAAATATTATTCACTATACATATGCTGTCTCTTCTTTACATGTTTGTGTATCTTTATACTTCCCCTCCATACAGGTCTTTCCAGTGTGTTTCTAACTTACGATGGTAGTCATACGAATCTAGTTTTATTACCATAATTCAAGACTGCTGCAAAATTATCAAAAATTTGAGAGAGAATCTATCCATAAAGGTCTGCAACTTTAAAAATTTCTTACAAATTTCTCCAAAGCACTTGTAAATGTAAAATGCTAGGGTGAAATGTTTTTAGGCATAGAGAAATTTAATTCTTTTGGTTGTAGCAGCACTGAATCAATACAAACAAGAAATATTAATTTAATTGCAAGTGACAATACAACAATAAATAAAATGTAATTTGTACAAGTTACAGAAGTTAAATTTAAATAATAATTACAAATTGTCCTTATATTAGAGTGAGACTTGCATACTAGCTAAGCCTAGGGAGAGATTTTGATCAGACCTTAACATTGAGGTCTTCAGCGCTGGTGAGGGCAGGGTGTCCAGCGATCGGGAAATTGCGGGAAGTACGGGAATTGTACGTGAATTTTTCGGGCTCGGGAATGTGCGGGAAATGTACTTGAAATTTGTCTTTTCTGCGGGAACCACTGATCGCTTCTTTCTCAGTCATCAAGAAATCGGAAGGTACTTTGACAGCTGCAATTTTAGTTATTTCAATAGACAAGTGATTTTCGCGACGCGTAAAAACGCGAATGTTTAAAATCGCGAAGTCACAATTTTAACGGTTTCCGTAGTAAATAACTCCTTCGATTCGAGAATCAATTGCAAGTGACTCGACAGAACCGATTTTGGGCAGGGAAAGGGAGATTCGAGTATATCGAAGTAGATGTGAAAATGGCGGGCAAATGTTTACGAGGTTTAGTGAATGCGTTTATTTGTCCTTTTTTCACATGGTACTTGGTAATTTTTTATGTTGTTTAATATTGCAACAGCAAGGATTAAGTACAAATATTGTTGCGACTCCGATGAAGTTGTGATGTGTAATTTGGCTTAATTGATGTCTCTGGAAACGGCAAAAATTTTCGTCATGCATCGGATGAAAAACCAGGAGTGAATGGCAAAATGTAGCATTATTTTATCGGCAGCAAAAACAGTGAAAATAACAAGGATAAAATTGTTGTGCCTACAAATAGGAAATATAGATGCGAAACACAATTGAATATATTCAAGGTAATTAGGTTATAATTGAATATTAAAATATTTATCCCAGCACGTGTGTCCTTTACCGAATTTTGTTTATACGTACAGTATGTTTCGTAAAATGTGACGTAGATAAATTTTGCTAACAGACGTAAATTAATTTAGCTAACAGTTGTAATGTGTTAGGACAGAGAAAAACCCTGAAGTATAATATAACCTTTAACTGTTACACTTTATTGCATTGTACGTTTTTTCCAAGAAATGTGTCTGATTTACGACTGTATAAACCATAATAAATATAATATTGTGCTGGCCCCTCATGTTTTATAAATTATTCCCACAATTCTATTCATAAATTTTTCGATGTTGTTCACATGGACTGAAACTTCAGATGCAGCAAAAGAGGATTTTCAACAATTCAATCAATTTACAAATCTGTATAAAGGAAAGTATTTTAATTAAATACTAGGCAAATAATATTTTTACACCTTTGCCACATCTATAAGTAACATAAAAATTGAATGTTTATCGATAGTCTGCATGGGTAGTACAAGTTAACATCGTATCACGTTTAAAGCACTGTACTGGAGTTTCTCAGGAAATGTGGGAAATGTACTGGAATTGGAAATACCACTTTTGCTGGACACCCTGGAGGGGTGACATGAAGTGAGTATGCAGCAGCACCAGAATTAAATAGCGGGGAGAATGAGAAATCCCTGAGAAAACCCGCCAACCTACAGCATCATTCGGCATGATTCCCACATGCAAAAATCTGGGGACCGTTCCAGCTAGGAATCGAACTCAGATCGTCGTGGTGAGAGGCAATTGGTCTGACCATTCGGCCACCATGGCCCCAGTTAGACCTAAATGTGGGCTTTTATTTATATTGCACACAACAATCTGTAATTTCTATTAACATCATATCAATATTATTGTTTCTGAAGGGACTTCATAAATGGGAAAACATGATAAGTGTGTAATTTCCTGTTGTAAAAAGTTTTAAGCTGTTCAGAGAATGAACAATATACTTGACAATTGAAAGCTGGACTAAAATATTTTGGGTGTTTAATCATTGTGAAAATTTATAATTAGTTTGTATAGCAACATACTGTAGCCTAGCTCAACTAGTAATGGAGATATTGGCCCTTCAAATTTGTTCTGTTGCTACTATTGCAAGATACTGAAAATGATTTTGAGTAAAACCACATTTTTTTTTTTCAGAGTATAGTGTTAACTGAGATATAGCAAAGAAACAGTTTTAATACAATCTTTTTACGTACAAAAATGAGGGGTAGCCATCCTCTGATTGCATACAATATACTGTAGTGGCCATATGTCCATAGATGCTGTCGACACACCCAGTACGTCATACTGAATAAAGATGGTACTCTTGGTGCAAGTGGTCAGCAGCTACATTTACTGAATATATTGTAGACTGTTAGTTTATACACTGATTTTTCTAATAGTGTAGATTTTCAATAACACTTTTTTTTAAAGATGTGGATATTCTGTATCTTAATACGTATTCAGTTAGATTTCAAATTTTTGAAGCTTCGCACACTCCTAGTAATTTTGCAATTGTCATAATTTGCTACCAGGATCAAAACAAAATGAGGAATTTAGCTAAGATTTAGGTAGTTAATTTAAACATTAGAGGCAAGTCAGTTTAGGAAGACTATTTTGTATTTATCTAAGAATAGTGTATTTAAAAAAAATTACCAGAATAATTCCATAGTACAGTTACAGGCAAATAGTAGGAAGGCCTTTAAGACATGCTTCTAAGTTCAGAGGGCAATCTTGTGCAACTGAATGCATTTATACAGGAAGCCAATAAGTTATGACTGGATTTATTTACTTGGACATACTCCATTGCGAAATAAATGACTGTAAAAAAAAAAAAAAAACTAAAAATAAGACAAGAAAACATAAATGAGCAGAGTATGCTTTTGTCATCAGGATACGTACACAACATGAAATTCCAAAACTGGAATCTGGTCAGATAAAAACAAGGAACAAACAGAAAATAAAGGAAATAACAAAAATATAAAATAGCTAAGTTGACATATGACACAATGATGAGACGAAACAAAAACACAAACAGAAATACAGCAAACAATACAACGATGAGACTAAACAAAACTCAAAAATGTCGGACACAAACAGAAAAAACAACAAACGACACAAAAGATGAGATGAGACGAAACGAAACACAGTAGTTTTCCAAACAGTCAGTATTGACGTTTCGGGAACTGGAATCTGTTCCCGTCATCAGGTAGACACACAGGGTTCAGAAACACGAGTGCGACTGATGAGAAGACTGGAAAAACAATGGGTTTATATAGGGTAAAGCCTCTTATTGTGCTCAGCCAATGGGAGACGAGCTGTCTCCTGATTGGTTGTGGTGGGTTGAGTGTTTGTTTTTATTTTGTGCTGTAAATTTGTTTCTCTTTTAATCAATGGGATCCACATATTTTCTAATTCAATGCTCTGTTGACTGAAAATATTGTTATTGCTAATAATAAAGGCTGATTCTTTTACTTTTCTTTTAATTTTGTCAGTTTCCTGTGTAAGTGGTTTAGACTCTTCCCAAAGGATTTTGTGGCTATTTTCCCATGCATGTTCGGCCAGTCTAGATTTTTGGGTTTCGCCCTTCTTGCAATTGTTTTTATGTTCTTTTATACGGGTTGATAGAGCTCTGCCAGTTTCACCACTGTACATATGGCCGCATTCGCAGGGTATCTGATATACACAGTTGTGTGTTTGTAGTTCTTTTGTGGCTGGTTTCACCCTGGTAACTATACTTTTAATGGTTGCTTTAGATCGGAATGCTGTTCGCAGTCCGTATTTGTTTCCTAGACGTCTTATTTTTTCAGAAAGGCCTCGAACATACGGAATAATTAAGGTTCCTGATGGTTTTTCTGTTTCTGTTGGCTTAAGTGTTCTGTTAGGTTTCATGTTCTGTTTGATGGGGTTTTGTAGGGTAACCATTGGCTGTGAGTTCTTTTCTTATTTGGTTGTATTCTTCAGCTACGGATTTCTTGTTGGAACAAATAATCTCAGCTCGGTTGGCTAGTGTGCAAATTATGCCAGTTTTTGTGCTTTTAGGGTGGATGGATACAAAATGTTGGTATTGGCCTGTATGTGTAGGTTTCCTGTATACTTTGGTTTCCAGACTGCTGTTTTCCCTGCTAACTAGTACGTCCAGGAAAGGAATGCTGCCATTGGTTTCTTTCTCATAGGTGAACTTTATTGAAGGCCTCAATGAGTTTAGGAAGTTCACAAATTCCTCCATGTTTTCAGGTCCGTGTTGTTAGATAGTAAAAGTGTCGTCTACATAACGAAGCCAGATTTTATGTAAACGACACTAAAACTATCTGGCAACACGGACCTGAAAACCTGGAGGAATTTGTGAACTTTCTAAACTCATTGAGGCATTCAATAAAGTTCACCTATGAGAAAGAAACCAATGGCAGCATTCCTTTCCTGGACGTACTAGTTAGCAGGGAAAACAGCAGTCTGGAAACCAACACATACAGGCCAATACCTACATTTTGCATCCAACCACCCTAAAAGCACAAAAACTGGCATAATTCGCACACTAGCCAAACGAGCTGAGATTATTTGTTCCAACAAGAAATCCGTAGCTGAAGAACACAAACAAATAAGAAAAGAACTCACAGCCAATGGTTACCCAACAAACACCTTCAAACAGCACATGAAACCTAACAGAACACTTAAGCCCACAGAAACAGAAAAACCATCAGGAACCTTAGTTATTCCGTATGTTCGAGGCCTTTCTGAAAAAATAAGACGTCTAGGAAACAAATACGGACTGCGAACAGCATTCCACTCTAAAGCAACCATTAAAAGTATAGTTACCAGGGCGAAACCAGCCACAGAACTACAAACACACAACTGTGTATATCAGATACCCTGCGAATGCGGCCATATGTACATTGGTGAAACTGGCAGAGCTCTATCAACCCGTATAAAAGAATATAAAAACAATTGCAAAAAGGGTGAAACCCAAAAATCTAGACTGGCCGAACATGCATGGGAAAATAGCCACAAAATCCTTTGGGAAGAACCTAAACCACTTACACAGGAAACTGACAAAATTAAAAGAAAAATAAAAGAATCAGCCTTTATTATTAGCAATAACAATATTTTCAGTCAACAGAGCATTGAATTAAAAAATATGTGGATCCCATTGATTAAAAGAGAAACAAATTTACAGCACAAAATAAAAACAAACACTCAACCCACCACAACCAATCAGAGTATATACATGCTGCGCGACCAATCAGGAGACAGCTCGTCTCCCATTGGCTGAGCACGATAAGAGGCTTTACCCTATATAAACCCATTGTATTTCCAGTCTCCTCATCAGTCGCACTTGTGTTCCTGATCCCTGTGTGTCTACCTGATGACGGGAACAGATTCCAGTTCCCGAAACGTCGTTAATACTGACTGTTTGGAAAACTACTGTGTTTCGTTTCGTCTCATCTCATCTTCTGTGTCGTTTGTTGTTTTTTCTGTTTGTGTCCGACATTTTTGAGTTTTGTTTAGTCTCATCGTTGTATTGTTTGCTGTATTTCTGTTTGTGTTTTTGTTTCGTCTCGTCATTGTGTCATATGTCAACTTAGCTATTTTATATTTTTGTTATTTCCTTTATTTTCTGTTTGTTCCTTGTTTTTATCTGACCAGATTCCAGTTTTGGAATTTCATGTTGTGTACGTATCCTGATGACTAAAGCATACTCTGCTCATTTATGTTTTCTTGTCTTATTTTTAGTTTTCTTTTGACAGTCATTTATTTTGCAATGGAGTATGTCCAAGTAAATAAATCCAGTCATGTAATCCCATTGCAAAGTTCTTTCAAAGATCATACCAATAAGTTATGTTGCTAAGGTAATCTGCTAACAAGTTATTTAAACACCTAAAATGGAAAGTGATACTTTATATATTTAATTTAGACATAGTTTCTAGAAAGATTGCATGTGTTGTAGGATAGAAGAAAGGAGGCTTGGGACGAGTGAAAATAATCTAATATTGTATGACGTTAGCAGATAACTACCCGGGCATATCTCCCACTGATCATCCAGATCATCAACTGCAGTTTGAGATGTCTCAGCCTGGAGGCCCCTTGTTCTCTCGTCGTCACAGGTCAGGCCCAGAGAACAAGTTGCAGTCATCACAGCCAGACATGCTTCCAGACGTTGATCACGTGCTGTCTTCCCCACAGGTCTGTGAACTATACTAGTAGCTTAGAGTTATGCTGCTTGCCGTACAGTATTGTACCAAGTACAGTATTCACCCGATTTAACAGTCGGAAATAATAACTGTGAAACAACAAAATTATTTTAATAACCTTATTTAAGAAAATATACAAATTTTTATAAAATAAATTTAATAAAATGGTATATAATTTGTGAAGTGAATCTATTAAAAATACTTTCATAGGCACAGTATATATTTACATTAGAACCCAGATTTAATGAAATGCTTGGGGGCCCAAAATGTTAACTCTAAATCAATGTTTTGGTAAACCAGACTTATCATTTTGAATCCCTCCCTCTCCTCTTCCCCAAAAAGAAAGTTAAATCCTAGGGCATGTTTCATTGGAATTTAAGGTAATTTATAAAAATTATGTTAGCCAACAACATACTGCAGTTTACATAAATTTGTATGACACAGCAGTAAAAAACAATAATTTGGTGAAGAAACTAAAAACTTCCGGTGGAACGTACCAGGAGCATTCTACTGGCAGAGTTTGGCTACAAACACACACCCACACCCACCACACACACCCACACCCACCACACAAACACACACCCACCACACACACCCACACCC
>PNEQ01072896.1:0-30074 GCA_003012365.1 Medauroidea extradentata | reverse complement strand
ATGAAATTTAAACAATATAAAGTTCCTGAAAGTAAACTTCCATGTGCTACTTTGTTTCTTAGAAATATTATAATTTTGTAGACTGGGCAAGGACTGACATTTCTCGTTATAGTATTGCGAGCCCAATAAGCTCATGTCTGGTGTATGAGTGAGAGAGGTGAAGTTACGTATAATACTCTCCGCACTTTATATGTTACAGAACCCACGATTGCACAGTACCACTAACTGAAAGCTAATCAGGTATCGATGTTCGGTTCTAGTGGCGAGGCGAGCCATTGTTCTACCGGAGAACCTAGTATCTGATTGTTGAAATCAATCAGCATAGTTCCGCTCTTTGTTTGATGTTTTCGTGAAGGTGTCCGAGTTGTATGTCCTGCCGCAGAGGCATGAACGTTATACAAGTCCGCGTGTGAAAAAAACCAATACTTTTTTAAGGGGACTGTTGAATTATGTTACGTTTCCTGATGTGCGTTTTAAACTTTTAGAAATTAAAATGTTTGAATTAATCTTCTTATACCATAATCTTTCGGCAACTGTTCAAAGCTTAACGTATTTTATTTAAAAAGTTATTAAGAGGCGGGATACTAGTAATGTCTTACGGTATATTAAATAAAATATGATATTATTTCCTCGTGGAGACTGTAAAATTACCATAAATCCCTTTTGTCACAAAAAATTAAAATTTTCGTTTAAAAAAATGTTGTTTCACTCTAGGCAACTAATGATTTTAGAAAAACGTAATATGAGTAGCTCAAGGCATTAAGGCGTCCGCCTACTGGTCGTGTTGGTTGCGTGAGTGAGGCACGGCGCCAAGGGCGATGTTGACCGGCTCATCTGGTGCGGTATCGCCTCTACCGCGAGACACTGAAACGGCGTGCAGTGATATCGTAGATCTCTCGCCTGACTGACACTTCCAGTGGCAACCCCATATTTTAATTTGTGGAAAGTAAAGTTCATTGCCTGTTTCTAGGGTAGTTTCACACGAATCCCGAGAGTAGTTCTTTAAAATCTGTTTTTAGCCATTTTGAATGGCTCTGTAATAATTTTTCTATTTGACATGATGCTAAAATCCTCACAAAAGCCTTTTAAATGTAGTTGCAGCAACCAATTTCGTTAAAAGGACAATGGGCACTTTATAGTTCGTTAGCGATAATTTACGCATTTTTAAACATCACCGTGTCTAGAAAAATTATTTTCAAATATTAATTATTCTGACTTCAGAAGTTAACTTTTGAGTACGATACAATCTATACACTTTGAAACAATCTATACACGTTGACACAATCTATACACTTTGATTAACACTGAGGTTCTTTAATTATATTTTAAAAATTACTGTAGAATACAAATTATCTGAATGAAAAAAAAATAACTAGGCTTTTGAAAGTGCTTCCTTTACTCCAAACTACCTATACCCAGCGTCATATGCAGTTTACCTAGTTTTCTGTTTTGTAAACACCATTGCCCTTGGTATTGTGTAAAAGTTGAACAGTGTTTGTCAGTAATATTAAAAAATGAATTTTTATGTGCCCAATGCTCTTAAGGGCGCGATCTACCACAATTTTCATCACCATTTTTTTTATTTGTACCATATATTTTTTCTTATTTTGGACACAAAATGTGACTAAATTAGGCTCTTATGAAAATTTTTTATCTCTCATAGTTTCCGCGTAATGGCTTGTTAAAGTCATATTTTGCATGTTTCCGTTTTAACGACTACACTAAAACCCACTGATATACCAAACTAAAAAAAAATCACAGTGGATAAAGACATTGCAGGCTACAATGGCATGCTCATATAATTAAAGAATAAAAATTATTTGAATTTTTAAAAAATGCCGAAACTGGAAATAAAAATTTAAAAAATGGCCACCATTGCGAAAACATGAACACAGGATGACCGAAATACATAAAAGTCAAGTCGGCTGCATATGTAGTATAAGTGTACCAAGTTTTGGGAAACTCTGAAAGAATGTTTACTAAGCAATGGAAAACTAAGCTAAAATATAAAATTTGTCGCCATCACAAAAATATAAACACAAAATGAACGAAATGTACAGAAGTCAAATTACCTTTGCATGTAGTAAGTGTGTACTATCTTTGGCAAATTTCTGAAAAATATTTCCTAAGATATGTAAAACTCTGCTTTAAAATGGCCGTCGTTTTAAAATTTTGAGCACAGGCAAAGCGAAATAAACAACAGAAAAGTCAACTTTATATATGTGTGCAAAGCATGATGAAATTCTGTAAAATATTTCCTGAGGTATGGAACACTATGCTAAAAAATTTAAATGGCCGCCATTTTGAAACTATGAACACAGGATGAACGAAATACACAATATTCAAGTTAACCTTGTATGTAGTATGTATGTACCAAGTTTGGTGAATTTATGAAAAATATTTCCTACGATATATGATACTATGCTAAATACATTACAGTGGCCGCCATTTTTAAAATATGCACTCAGAATGAACGAAATACACAAAAGTCAAGTCAACTTTGTATGTAGTGTATGTGTACCGATTTTGTTGAAATTCTAAAGTACGGTTCCTTAGATATCTAGTTTATCCAAAAACTTTAAAATTGCCGGTATTTTGAAAATATGAACATGGCGTAAACTAAATATAAAAAAGTCAAGTTAGATTACAAAGAACTATATGTATACAAAGTTTGAAGAAATTCGGTCCACTGGCTCAAAATTTTTTAGGGCACACACACCATCGCACTAACAGAAATGTGATCTCAAAGCCTACGGTTTGCTTCGGAAGTTAGTCTAAAAATTTACAGTGAACAACAATGTGGTATAGGCTAGGTAGTTGTATATATAAAACAAAAAAAATATATTTTTTTTTGTATTTAAAAAATATAATGCAATTTGAAATTAAAATGTTAAATATTCAAGATAATTTTTTAAAACAAAAAAAAAAAAAACATTTATTTTTTGTTTTTGTATAGGAGATGACCTAACCTACTACACCATAATTCACTGTACATTTTTCAGTTTGGTATGTCAATTAGTTTTAGCTGTCTACATAAAACCGTAAATGGCAAATTTTGAAGTTCACGAGTCATTACGCAAAAACTATGAGGGTAAAAAAAAATATATTTAAAAAAAATCAAAATTTAATCAAAATTTATGTCTGAAATAAGAAGAAAAGTGTCTGGTACAAATATAGAAATTAAAATATGACGTTGAAAACTGATGTAAAATTATGAAAATTGCGGTAGACCGCGCTCTTAACGCTACGTTCTGATTGGCAATTTTAATTAACTAAATGCTTACGTAGCCCGATTCGATTTACAAACTTGCAGTACAACAGTAGAGTAAGTAATATGATTGATATATCCCCGGAAATTCCGCGAATTAATTCGAGGAGACGCTAGATTTCGATCACCTGTGTATGGAAGTGACTTTTATGATGGGCCTTATGACTAGGGCCAGGAATATTTCGCGAGTTCAACGACCAATATGCTAGAATCCATTATCCTGTGTATACCGAAGCCCTACCATTTGTCCATTACCTGTTACTGAGTGGAACAACAGACAAAGAACGAATAGACGGGGCTTGAGTATGCATAGGACATTGGATACTAGCATGCATGTCATTGAACGCTCGAATTTTTTCCTGGCCCTACTTATGACACTCTTCCTTCAGAACTGTGAACCAACAGCATACCTGCGTGAAAACACCCACTTAACTTCCCGAGCTACCTTGTCACATGTACAACTGGCCACTCGCTGTAGCAACAGCCAATGAACAAATATCTGAAGACAGAGTGTACTTGGTAGTATATAGTTTAGTCTTCAGTCAGAAATACAACTTTATAAAACTCTGCCGCGTGTCAATAGAATTATGTTAAATTACTGATTATTAGTAGAGCCACGATTTTATGGCGAAAAGATTTTTGCAACATTTGGTTTCGATGCGTCATGTGCACACCTGCAGCTCTGACACATCGTCTGCGATTGGATGATTTTACTCTCACTGGCCTTGGCAAATTATAGACGTACAGACTCACAATAATCTTATTCTTATTGATGCTGTCAAATGAGAAACGTGTTTGAACAAAGACACGCTGCCAATAACCATGAAGCAGAACTGCCGATGTGCACGAGAGACACTGAAACAAATTGGGGCAAAAATCTTTTCGCGACAAAATCGTGGCCCTAATTATTAGTTATAATGGTTAGAGACGATGAACTATCGCGGGAAAACTTGACTGTTGGGTTTCAACGCGCGTTCAGCTTACAAATATGATTACAGGCTTTCGCTTGTACGTAGAGCTGCCCTATTTGACTGAGCCAATAAGAATCCCACTATTGTAACATGTGATGCCTGTTATTGGTCTGCAGACAGCTACGTTCTGTCAGAAGTATATCACCAAATCATATATGCAACAAGAAACTACAGTATTTTCAGGGGTATGTTGGAATAAAAAATTTTCACGATATACCTAGGAATAGGAAAAATTTCGTGGATTCAATGACCTGCATGTTAGTATCAACTATACTATTCATACTCAAGCCCCGACCATTTGTCAATTAGCTGCTACTCGGTGGAACAGCAGACAATGAAAGAATAGACGGTTCTTGAGTATGCATAGTACTATGGATTCTAGCATGCAAGTCATTGAATTCGCGAAATTTCCGCATCTCTAACCATCATCTCTACTGATTATATAATTGTCAAGCTCGTGACAAACAAGCCCAACTCGAGTGCTCGCACAGATCTGTACCACTAGCCGCACAGCTGAGTCATACATGCACATCGATCCGGCCCACGTCTTCTCTCCTTTTCCACTCCTTTCTCGTCTCCGTCAATGTCGCCGGTGTGACGTCAGCAAGTCCAGGCGAAAGTCGCAGCAGTTTTTCTCGCCCCACGCGTGACGTTCTTGGCCTGACTCACTACGCCGGCCTCTCTCTAGGGTTCCCAACCTACCGACTTTGTCACTAGATCTAGTGACATTTACAATTACTCGGTGTGTTTTTTTAATAGATGTGACTATTACTAAGACATGGAAAACTAAGCTAAAATATAAAATTTGGCTTCTGTGACATTATTTACGACTGAACCGAATGTTATGCAGCAACTGACATTCTAGTATTTAAAAATAATAATATTTAATAGCGGTGTCCAACTGATGTGGGCAATTATTCAGGATGTTTCAGCGTAAGAAATGTTCACAGCGAGTTTATGAGTTTCATTGTTTGGTATCACCCTGGTCAATGTCGTTGCTCGGAGGGTTTTCTCAGGGATCTCCCGTATTCATCCTCCCCTGCATTCTGTCCCTTCGAAACCCTCCTCACCGGCGCTGAAAACCTCCGTGTCCACACTGTGCACTTCATTGTTGGCAACCGTGCAGGTTCTATTTGTGGCCCAGAAGCCGCGCGAAGGTCGGAGACAAATCTCTGTACATGTGACTAGAAGAGTAGTTAACAGTTTTGAATCATGACGACGCGATAATGAGAGGAAATACTGGTATATGAATCAGCAACGTAGCCAGAGAGGAGATATCGGAATACATCCCCCCTCCCCTTCCCAACTCGAAATGAAAATAAACTACTTAAATTGCATTATTTTGAACATTGAAATCGACAATTTTCCGGGGGAAGGCCCCGGGCCCCCACTACATGGCGTGTGATCGACCTCTCCTTATTGTGTTGTGAAAATTCTCATGTCGATATCCTCCCCCGAGCAGAAATCCTGGCTACGCCCCTGATATGAATGAATGAAAGTGCTTTGGGAAGAACGGATGCTTATACAATGTATTATTGATACATTAAAATCACACATTTCTGCTTCTAGGCGTAGGTAACAGAAAGTTTATTATTATTATACGAGGCGTGCCAAGAAATTGTTGCTTGGTACCAAAATCTTACATAATCTTCGACAGCATGATAGTGTTTTTTTAGAAGGAGCAGACTACATTCTTGGGCAAAATTCCCACTGTTGTTTAGAGAAGTAATTTCCTCGAATGAATCGTCAAATTAGCATTCGCTGGTCTTCTGTTTACTCAGGAACTAATCCATGTAGCATAATTTTTAAAAGTAACTCGTGGAACGTATATTCATGTTCGTATGTTTCAGACATTCACATAGATTAGATCAATGACCTAGAGATGGGAAAATTTCGCGAATTCAATGAACCGCATGCTAGAATCCATTATCCTATACATACTCTAGCCCCGTCTATTAGTTCATTGTCATGTTATTCCATTGAGTAGCAGCTAGTGAACACACGATCGGGGCTTGAGTATGCATAGGATATTTAATTCTAACATGCAGGTCATTGAATTCGCGAAATTTCCCCATCTCTATCAACGACTAATTCATCGACGCGTGGCAGTTGATCTTTGTAGTGGAGGGGTGGACAAGTATGGCCATTGGCTGATATTCCGATCATCGCTTTAATTCTTAAAAAATGGGGGGGGGGGAGGTAATTTTCTTCCCCCGAAAAAATATTAAATTTCAAGGTGCAATAGCGAAGCTATTTAGGCAGTTACCATACATAACCTTTATTGCTGATAGTGAAGATAGGGAAGAGAGTTTGGTCAGCACTCAACATATAGGTCCTTAGCGTGGGTGAGGGGAGACATGATGTATGTAACAGTGCCGGTATAAAGGAGCGGGGGAAACGGGAGATCCCCGAGAAAACCAGCCGACCAGCGTCATCGTCCGGCACGATTCATTACGAAAATTCGAGGACAGACCCTGCCGAGAATCGAGCTCGGATCGTCTTGGTGGGGTGACGAGTGCTCTAGCCACTTAGCAAACCGCGGCTCCTATATTGTTGATAGGAATACTAATATTTTAATTCAATTTTCTTAAAATTATCTTTGGGGGAATACAATCCCTCTTAAAAACCCTCTAGAATAATTTCTGGTGGGGACGTGTCAATTCTCCCCTCCCCCCTGAACTAATTAAAGAATAAAGAATATTGCAAAAATCTACAAACTTGTATTAGTAACTTTGTGTAATTTTCCTGATAGAAAATTGGCGTCATAACTGAGAGCGTATTATTTTTCTTTTCAAGGGCGGTGATGTTCATTGCGAACGAACTAAGAAAGTGTTTACGAGATTTTAAAAGCGACTTATTGATGAGAGAGAGAGAGAGAGAGTGTGTGTGTGTGTATACATATATATAAATTAATGAATAAATAAATATTATATATACATAAACCAAGACAGTACAGTTCTAACTTTCTGGGAATGCCTCGTATTCGGGATGTGCAATATACGTTTGTACGCACCAAAATAAATGAAATACACTATGTAACTGAAGCAATCGTGTCGTAATGGAAGGTCTACAGGATCGTCCTTTCACGATAATGTAAACACTTACTAAGGCTCCGTCAAAATACAGTAACCACAAATATATCACATGTATTTTATTATGGCCTCAAACAGCGACAGTGATAGATCAAGTGCAGGAGGGGGGGGGGCGGTAGGGACGATTGCCCAAACAAAAACAAATACAAAATAAACGAGACCTTTAAAAATAGTGAACTGGTTGTAGAACCAGACCAATTAAGAAATACAGGCAGTACAGGAAGATTGTTTACAACTTCACTCTTCACACATCAATAAAAGGAAGTTGCAGTGACATTATAAATTGCACTAGGGCTCATTCAGAAGACCAACTCTGAAAGTTTTGTTCGTATATGGTTGATGTTTAGTCCACTTCCTCATTCATTTGCACTTGCGTGTCCGATTTGGTTTTAATGAACCATGCCACACGCTGTGCCTTTTCCATCAGTGTTGCCATTTTCCAATTATGTTACTCCGGTAACAAGAAACAAACAGATTGAGCGGTTCGTACATGACAAACAAAACTTTCACAGTTTCTAATTTCAATGACCCCGAACACACGTTTTGTGGCACTTTAGTTTCTTTTATCGACAAGTGAGATTGTAAACAACATTTCTGTACATCCAGTAATTTGGTTTATTTGCAGGGGACTATGCAGACATTCACACTTTCAAATTCACCTTGCCCCCTTCTCCCCCCTAAAACTCGTAGTTATATACGTGCCTGTACAGTGAAATGTACAAACTGTGTTCATTACACATCAATTGTTACATTAACAAACTGCATAAAATATAGACCTACATTAATTGAAGAGAAAAATTAGCAAGGCGTTCAAAACTGTTTCTCACATTATCTTGAACAACCCGCAAATGTTTCGCCAGGATAAGGAGCGAATGAAGGAGGAAAGATCAGCAATTGTATATATAAATCATTTGCTGCAATAAAATGGAACATACTACAGAGTTGTAAGTTGTTACCGTTAACATCTTCAGTAGAACATGCGCGTTGATTTTGTGACTACAGCATTTAAGAAACGGTCCTTATAGATTTTCTTAACTTTAAGCCGTGCGGTAAATATTTATGCATAATATTTGTACTTTAAAAGCTTATACATTCCAGAATGACAGTGAAGTAATAGAGCTTTACTGCTATGAGTGCAGAAATATTGGAATAATGTTTTTAACGGATTTTTTTAAAAATGTGCTTATATTACAAACTTTACTTTAGTTAAGGCCCTGTCACACTGTCTATAATTTTTCCTTCCGATAGCTTCGAATACAAGTAAAGTTGGTCAAATAATGTTGGATGGAAGTGACGTCACAAAAACGTCACTATCGCGGCCATATCTGTTGGAGGAAGTTTGATGACTTTCATTTTAATCCAATATTTGAGAATTGGACGGGTTCGAAAATGTATTGGATGTTGGATGGCTCAGCCAATCACAATCACGCCCTTTGTAAACTGAAATATCATAACCTTAATTCGTGCACCGTGTTTAGTTGGATCGAAAATATTGCTGTAGTTTTAAGTAATGACAAAGCAGTCCAATGCAATTCAAATTAATCGACGAATTGGATGTTTACTTAAAAAAATATCACACTAATATTTTTAACGAAGGCCTACAGAGTCCGTGCATTTGTGATTAAAATACATAAATCTACAAATAAAAAATGTTATTCGAAATATTGAAGAAAAATTACACTTGTTGTTCTTTCGGGAAGTTTTCCCGCTGAGCAATTTATTTTTCATAATTTTTCATACTGACTGCTCTTAAATTGAAATGTGTACCAAACTTTTACATTTATTCTAAACATAACCAAACATATAAGTTAAGAGATCCAACAAAGTTTGACAGTGCGACATGTCTTCAAACATATTTGATAGTAACATGCCAACTTCATTTGACGGAAATATTTGATGACTACATTTCATCTAACATTCGTCTTCCAACTTTATCGTAAAATATAGTGGAGACAAAAATTTGACAGTGTGACAGGGTCTTTACCCATTTTGTCCCGATAGCCTCTTAAATTTAAACATTTATTTGGTATAGGCGGTTCGGAATAAAATGAGCACTCGAAAAAGCCCTGCTAAAGATCTATTTCCAGCCAATTCGTATCTTTCCACGCGTAACGGCAAACGACAGGAAAAGTCTAACCTCCTGGGACACGTCAGTTTATGTTTGCGCGTGTAAGATAAATTGTGCAGTCTATAGGTACCTATATAGTTAGATAAAAAAGAAGTTAATTAATTATACAAAATACAATTATATCGCTGTTGGTTGAATTTGTTTCAGTATTGTTGTATTTAAATACGAATAAACACGGAACTATATTGTGTTATTTCGTTGCCAACTGTACAAGCAGCAAGGCAACTATAGTTAATGTTAAATCATATGCAGTAACGGCTAGTGATATTTTTCAAAGGTTACATTTTTAGTGTTCACTTTATTCCGAACAGCCTATAGTAGGTAAGGTATGGTAAGGGACGGTCAGGATACCGCTCTCTCAACATTCACACATCAGCTGATGACACAGATTTCGTTCTTGACGTCACAGCTGTCGACGGAAGAAGTGACGTAAACGTGGTGCAACAACCGCCACGCACAAACCAGTCACGTGTTTTCTTCCTGGGTTCCTCCGTAGGCAGCGAGCACCGCAACGGTCCGGGGGAGTGTTGAGGTTGGCAAGAGTGGTTAGACGGAACGGTGTTGGGAGGGTGAAGGGGCAGCTGCGACGCGCGCAAGTGTTTCCTTGTTGCCGCCAGCCGGCGCGCCAGTCGACCGCCAGCCATGATGCCGAGCGGAAGTGCGAAGCGTTGGGCGCTAATATTCGTCGCCGTGCTGCTGTTGTCCTGTACCGACGCCCGCAAGAGAGGAGGAGGTTCCAGTGGCAAGAGTCGACGTCCTACCAACACACACAACACCCAGACACAGTCCAGTAGAGGTGAGTACTCTGCAGGCCCTCGTCACGACTAACGGATCGTTACCGAAGATTGCGGATGCTGACGGTATCCATGAGTGGCAATTCATGCATCGAAAAATAAATTCTTTAATGCGGTAATAACCCAGTGAAATTATGTATCAGTAATAACAAGCAGGATGGCCGGAACGGGAGCCGAACCCAGGCACTTAACGAATGCGATTGCAGTGTTTTGCCAGTGCTGTACTTCGTTCAGTCTCATAACCCATATAAAAAAAAACTTTACATTACCCGCAAGCACTCGACGTCGTACGTCATAAATTAATATTTCGATTCATTAAGGTTTCTTTGCCACCTGAACAAACGCTAAGAACACAAATGACATCTCTAGTGCTAAAGGGTTGGGCATGTCCGATATTGTTCTGTACTGTATTAGGATTAGAATTCGTTTTAAATAATTCTTATTTTCTCTTGCGTATGACACATTTCCATTACCTACCCCCCCCCCCCCCCCCGACGAGATTCACGCGTAGCGAATGTTCTGTAGGCCAAAAAAAATGTTTTTTGAATAGTGGTGTTCAGAATCACGATATAATATAAGTTCGTAAACGTTAATGTGCGAATTTTTAAACCTTAGGTGTTGGCAACAGTTTGAAGGTTGACTTTTGCAGTCTGTTCCAGTTACACTGACCAAAGGTTAATTCTACTACAGGTTGGAAAGAAAATGTTTTTTCTTATGGGAGAGTTTGGTACAAGGAAAAATTCCGCCGCTAGTTGCACTGGAATCGCTTACGTACCTAACATAACACGAAACCGCAGTAAAAATATTAACTAGGCACGGTAAATTTGAAGTGAAAAACGAACCAATTTTGGCTTTCAAATTACCAACTTCATGTAACTTAAAGATTCACGAATGCTCAGTGATAAATGATTGATCAGTTTACACCTATTGCCGATACCAGCGCTCAAGCGGCAATTTTGCCTGTGCCAAACTTTTAACATTGATCTTTCCCATCTGTAGCGTAGGGCCTAGTAGAATTAACCTTGCAAACCTACACAAAGTATCTCGAAAGTTCTTTTTTGACATTGTTACTCAGTTGTGTTTTGCATCATCGCCATTTTGTTTCCAGGGTTTTCAGTGTTGCCAACTTCCTTTTATCTTAACTCGTTCGTTCAGTCAGCTGACGCAGCACCGCACGGTGTAACGAATGTAATGTAACTTACTGGATTAGTTTCTGAAATTACACCGTCAGTAAAACAACTGTTTTTTGTTGTTTTTTTCTCGTGAAACAGACTATAGCGAGCGTGCCCGACGTCAGATATTCACACGGTCTACTTGGCTACTTTCCATCACAAAAGAGTGAAAACGGTTGGGAGGTTTTGCGGGCAGGCACTTCCCGGAACAAAAACTAATTGTTGAGTTTCGAACGTCTGTCGCCAGCTTCTTTTTATAGTCTGACGTAGCAACAAGTCGGCGAAGGCACACAAGTGGCTGGCCTAGTTGTAACTTGTTTATATTCGCGTAGTGGTTAGCAGGCAGATTTGCAGACGTTTTGTAATTTTAACCTCGTATAAAACGTTCGTTTGTGTATTTATCTTTTTGCAACTAACCGCGTAGACGTGTGGTTTATGTTGGCACCATGAAACACTTTATTTTTACAATTCATAATGCTTAACGTAAGCGAGGGTTCTGTGACACTTTTATAATATTTTTATTTTATATAATTGTCAACTGTTGGTAAATATTAATGAAATGTCACGTGGCTACTTATTATTCGGAATTTACCGCAAGTAAAGTTATTTATTCATGGCCCCATACATCCGAAAAAAAAAGATTTTTTTTGTGATGTCCCAAAGTCACCCCCCGTGGTCAGTCATTCCCGCTTACGCTATCTAATACTGGCAATTGCATACTATTTAATTTTTCTTAAAAAAAAAAAGCATAGTAACTTACGTAAGTTAGACAGGCCTATATTGTAAAAATATGTAGAAATTATTGTTAGAAAGTTGAAATAATAACTTTTCGCAGTAACTTGTGAATACGACACGAAAAAATCGTGTTTTCTGTGACATGCCAACAATTAAACGGGAATAGAATTTTACGAAGAAATATGTGTTTATAGCATTGTGGTGATGTGGCGGTCTTTCCGAAATTGAGTCGTTGGCATGGCGTAAGATTTACGAAACTAAGAAAATATGGTAGAATGCGTAGCCCTTGTTTGACTCCACTGGCATAGCAAAACAAGTTTGATGCGTTTTTTTCGTATGGTCATTAACTTATTTTAAGATTTAAAAAAAAATCTAAAAATTTTGGCAAATTTTCCAATATAGGTTTAGTATCGGCTAGCTTCAAATGGTAAGAACCGGTGCTATATTTAACTTCCGTTCCGGGCAAATGTAAACTGTAGTTTAAATTTCTCTTTGATTAATCTTGACTTAGGGTTTTTTTCGTTAGACTAACAGTATCAGTGCAGTTAATATTTATAACTAGAACAGCTGACGTACTAAATTGTTCACAGGCATACAATGCTTGCTGTGATGCACCAGGGGCGAGGGATCGCAATAACTAGAGAACGTGAAATTTCACGAATTAAATGACCTGCATGGTAGAATCAAACATCCTATGCATGCTCAAGCCCTATATATTGATTATGTATTTATTATCCTCTTTGAGCCTCAGAGCCCTTTATGATATTCGTTCATTGTCTGCTGTTCCACCGAGTAGCAGCTAGTGGACAAATGGTCGGGACTCGAGTACGCATAGGATATTTAATTTTAACACGCAGGTCATTGAATTCGCGAAATTTCACCTTCTCTAGCAATAACAGATGCGGAAGAAGGAAGGCGACAGTGGGGAGGATAAGGACAGAGCGAGAGAGGTTTAAGTGAAAAAGTGTGTGGTGGACGTCTGACTGCTGCGCGTTGGAAACATTTCCCCAGAATCTCTGGTTGACGTCACAACTGTGGTCTGCCAACTCGCCGACCTTTCTGTAATAATGACGGAGTCCTTGGAAAGCCAGCGCCTCGGGGGAGAGGATAAAACTGGCTTCAATCAGTACCCATAGCTAGTATTTCCTTTTGGGAGGGGACATGGTCGAGCTCGACATACAATTTGTTGCCAACTTAACGAATGTTCGTAACGAACACTCTTTTAAAATTTAGGACCTGAATTCCAAATCAGACCGACACCAAAATTTAAGAATTTGCAATGATAGGTAAATATCTTTCTCGTGTGCATTTATATCTATATTAAATGTGTTACTAATCAAAATACAACAATTTTACTGTGACCAGTAACATATTTCAGATAGAAATAAATGTACGCAATAAAGATAAGTAACTTTTTTTGCTAATTCTTAAATTTATGAGTTAGCATTATTTGGAATTCAAGTTCCCAATTGCTTTAGAAAGTCTCCAAAAATGAATTCTTTTCACATGAAATGTATTGCTTAAAGGTCTAGAATGAATGTATTGTAACGAAATGCCTATATTTTCAACTTCCAATTGTGTACAAGATTTTAATTATATACATTGCATACTAAGGTGCTGGTATTAAATACTAACTAAAATTGCAGGACTTGTGAAAAATATGTTTTGTGTTTACTCTTCACTATGTCGCAAAATGTCGGCGGCCCGTTAAAGTTCAGTGATTTGTATTTGGCCATGGGCTCTGGGAGGAGAGGGGACATGTCACCCGTCTCCACCCTCCCCCCTTCCCTAACCTTCAGAATTGTACTCTACATTCCAATAACGTATACCTATCCGAAAATTAATTCGTCGTGGTTATGGTCCTTTGTAAAGTTCTCGAACCAACACTTGCACGTCTACGTTGCCAAATGAACGTAATACGTGTTATCAGCACAAGGCGTGCCTACAAGGTGATCCATTGTCGCTGTAATGAAGCCATATTCAACCTGAAAGTCTCTCATATATACTTCTTATTGCTTCAGTACCGCTGTTTGAAATATGTGCCTCATAATTTCACAATGATTTCGAAAATATTTTTTCTTCTTCAACAACCTCACATCGATATCGAAGAATCGCTAAAGTGTTTTGACAATAATACGTTATAGGTTTATTTTTTCTTTCAGATTTTGGCATCCAATGTAAGGCCAATCAAATTTTGTTTTGAAAATAAACCAAGGTCTATCAAAAAATATTTTTTTACGTGTGAACTGAGCATAATTTTACGGTTAGACTGCATACAATTGTACAGTGTATGACTGCACAGTCGAATTTTATCAACGAATATTATATCTAAAAGTCACTTGAGTTCTTTGCACCAGTATGATAAAAACATCGAGCATGACTTTAGACAATCATGAAAGTAGTTCTGCACAATGCACGTGACAAAATTACTACGCTTGTATTTTTCTTCCCTATTATGAATTATGTTTTAAGACGGGAGTCATTGCTAGTTAAACACACACGGTAGTTTATTAAAATGTCTAGACATACCTATAGTTACCAGTAGGCCTACGTACAGGAAGGATCGTACTGTGGAGTGCATTGTTCTACGTAAAGTTCGGGGGGAAGCGACCAAGCTTCACCATCATCACAAATATTAATTTTTGATGTCGTTTACTAACCATTACAATACCGTCCTTCGCTGCCTGAGAATTTCCAATAAACATTTGTAACTTAAGAGTGTTTACGTGAAAGATTGACCGGAAATACGATATGTATGGCTGTACATTAATGCGCATTTTAGACGGGCAGCGAAACTGCTACTTGTGTGCGCAGAGTTGCCAACTGTTTCTGTGTACGAGATTTTCTGTATCCTAAGGCTAAAAGAATTATCCCGAATGAGTATTAGATGGGAGGCCATATTTCCTGTAGGCCCATTTCAGTGTGTTTAAAAAACAGTGTCAGAATGATAAAAACCTACTACTTGAAGAAAAAAAAAGTATACTTTCGTACTTTGTTTTCGTCCCAGTACATTCAGAAATGGTGTGAAATATGTGATACTGAATTTTCCGGATTTCGTGTGGTTCCCGCAAATGTTTTTTATAGTAAATTTGAAAAGGTTGGCAACCAATATCCAACCGTTACTTCACACACACCGTGTGCGAACACCAGCTGCGGGAGTGTGCCAACTAGAAACAGTTATGGTGATGGTGGGCGCGCCCGGGTAAAGGATAGGTTTAGCTGAAGGTGACGATATACTAGTGTAGGTAAGTGTGACGTTTAGAATTTGTTGTCGATCGCCACGTGTCGCGAAAAGCCCTGTACAACCAGCTGGAGCATGAACATTGTTGGAACGTGTTAGGAAATTTTTTTTATAGGAATACTACTAGATGTGTGTTTGGTTATCTTTATCTGAGAAAAGAAGTAGCTTTTTTTTTTTTTTTTTTTTTTTATAGGTACAAAGCTTAGAAATATAGTTTCGGGGCAACTTTTAATGGCTAAAACCTTCAGACTGCTGTCACGCAAGAAATAGCCTACCTACCAACCGAAATTGTAACAAAAAAATAGAGAAGCACTCGCTGGTCTTTAATACGCTCTTCCCGTAAATAAAACAGTAGTCTCCGCTTAAGGGTGTCCAAGTGACCAAAACAGATAATTTTGTATTTGTACGTCATAGTGTTAGTTTTATAGACGTAACTTGTGACTACATTTTCCACTTGTAAACATTTTCTTTAGCTCTCACAGTCTTCCTACAGCGGCGTGTCAAAGGCACGATTTGCAAGTTACAGGAACATGTTGATAACAAAAAACCAAATGACTTACGCGAATGAAATGACGATATGATAAAACAGTTAAAAACGCACAACAAAGTCCCTTTGTATTATTTTAAAAATGATCATAAATAAGGAAAATTATCGTTATTTTCAGAATGATTTAAAAAATACAAAGAATTTGCATAGTGTGATTTTAAATCTTTTAGCATATGACCCATACAAACTAATTTCAGTAAAAGTTATTTCATTCGCGCAAGTAATTTGGTTTTTGTTTTTAGCATGTTCGCGTAACTTGCAAACCGTGACTTTGACTTTGACACGCCACTGTGGGAATACTATGGGAGATAAAATATATTTTTACAAGTGGAAAATGTAGTCACCAGTTACGTCTATAAAACTAACACTAGTCTATGTCGTACAAATATAAAATTATATGTTTTTCCACACCCTTAAAGTTCCATAGGAAAGCGCCAACGACCAAGACACTGCACGCCGTTGCGCGCCCCGCACATAAAGGCGATGTGGTTGTAGATACACGGGTCAATCTGGACCTTATCGCCTGCCAATTTCCGTACATCAGACGCGGCATCTAGCGCCTGCTGTATACGGCATGTCGATCTCGACTATACCAACGATAGTCTTGACGATATCATCAACTACATCGACATGTTGACCTCGGCCCTCGACGTGTCAAACAGCTTACCATAACAATATCGGCTGACCAACGTACAGTATGGCAACAAGATCTCGTCACCCACTGCAATAACAAATATAAAATATTAACGTAAATAAATAAACTGAACAACAGTCCTGTGGAAGAGTTTTCTTGAAATGTTAACCGAATACTCCTCCAGGTTCTGTGCGACATTTATCGGAGTATTGCTGCTGTAACTTGAGTGAAAGCCAGTGGCGTAGCCAGGATTTGTGTTCTGAAGGAGGGAAAAAGGGGGGGGGGGGCTGGTGTCGGTCACATGGGACATTTTTATAAAGGAACACAGATCCCCACAGTCAAAGCGGGTGGTCCGGGGGTCCTCCCCCGAAAAAATTTGGGTTTTGAGCCGCGCAAGATGGTGCTATTTAAGCAGTATTAATATCGAAAAATTGAATATACCAGTGGCAGTAATATTAATTTTTTGTGTCCTTCATATTTCAGGGGGGGGGGCCCTGTATACGCCCTTGGTGAAAGTTATCTCACATCATCTTTCACTCCATTAGTGGTAGTGGTATTGTAACGGTTTTGTGAAACAATACCCTTTGTTATTTTTGATAACCTTTATGAACCCTCATAGCGAATCATCACGTGTTATGAATTTTAAGCTCATGCATCCGACAATTTGTATGTGTGATGGCGCCGTGGAAGTAGGTCTCTCTTTTCCCACCTTGCTTTATGCAACCTTTGAAAAATAAATGAGCAATTGGTTTGACAACCCTAGTAACACAAAATGCATTAGTAAAGTAATTCATGAATGATATCTTTACTCAATGGTCAAGTCTGTCGTAGCTACGTAGGCGAGATCTTTTAAGGGCGTTCAGAGGGAAAGCTTCATTTTGCGAAGTGAATGAAAAAAATACCGTTTCGCTTGTCGGCGTAAACGTTTACAATTAGCGCGCGAGTTCTCGATTTTTTTTGTTGCAGGCAGACGGCTTTACACTTTTTTTTACCCAGTATTTGTTAGCTCTCGAAATAACATAATGTTTAAACTAGATTGTAAGTTGTAATAATAAAATTGTTACCATTTTGGGTAAGGGAATATTAAGGGTGAGTTTCCGAATTATCTGAATGATAAAAGCAAAGTATTGCGGATATAGTCTATAGTAGATAGCAATTTTCCGACGAAGAAACGTAGGCCAGTAATTTAGACGCGTAACGCAGAGACAAGACAAATAATAAAATTAAATATTCATGATTACCGACTCCTAAAATATTTGCTAAACTTGCAGAGGTTTTGAGCACGAAACCGTAGGAAGCTCTCCAGGTCAGAGGGTTTTCAAGCCCTTTAACGACGAGGCCTTAAAGAGCCGAAAAAGTTGAAATGAGGTGAATGGACAACACAACATCCATACACGAGCAGGAATTCGAACCTAGGACCTCACGCACCGTAGGTCTTCGCCTAACCGTCTACGCTACGAAACATGGTGCTTGTGACCCCACAGCGCGCGACATACCTTCCCCCTATTTTCTCTCGGAATTTCTCTTTCACAATGGTACGATGTTGCGAAACATTGTCACGTCTTGTAAAACATGCTGAATCTGCACTGCGTTTGTCGGGAAGTTTCCAGCAATGCGGCAGCGGAGAACAGAGTGGTTGGCAAACTTGGCGTCGGTTCAAGTCAGAGGTTTGGTGCTTGTGTGTTCAAACAAAACAACATCGCGCAGAATGCTCGTCTCAAAATTGCACCATTTTTTTTGTAGCGGGAAGGTAACGGAGGCAAATCTCCCCACTCCCTAGTTTTCTCCACTTGCCGCTCCCTAACTGAATGGTGTTGTGCAGACGGCATCCAAGCTACAAACGTAGAGAACACACTAAAAATAAGCTCCTAGATTATACATAAAAACTTCAGTAGCTGAGAAAACAGTCAGAGGTAGATTATTTCAAAATGAAAATATATTAACAAAAAATATTTTAGTAACAATTTTTGATGAGCTGTTTTATCATAGCCTATGTGAGATGGTCTGTTTCTGCCTATCACCATTCAGTTATCAGGGCGTATCCAGGTTTTTTTTCGGGGAGGGTGATGGAGGATATTTTTGTTGCAGTTTACTATATACATATACGTACATACACACAGACACGGAATAATTAAATATTGATTTTGTTTGCTTAGTATTTTGCAGTTATATTTCAGAACCTCGATACTGTAGTGGAAAGTATGATGGTTTCCTCAGAATTTCTGGGAGGCGTGGTTATATTCGGAATTTCCCCCTTTCCCTCCTGGTTACACTCCAGCCCATTATAGCTCAGTCAACTAAATGACACGCTCACTTCATTTATACTGCTTTTGCGAGAATTATTTGTTTATTTCAGAAAGCCGTCCCCCCAGTTTTGTCGAAAAAAATTTTTGTTACGTTGACTAATTTTTTTTTAAAGAGAAAACACACTGGTTTTAACTAATTGGCGAGTTAAAGAAAATTATGTTAAGTACCTAATTAGTCAAAAACATAATGTCTTGCCTATAAAATTATACTAGGCCTATGTAACTATGTTCAACAAATGTGTAAATATCATCTTTCCCATAGGCCTTAAATAAATCACAAAGCAGCATAAATGATGGCAAAAGTTTTGAATAGTAAATAATTAAGGTAATTTTGAAGTTTACTCTATTAATAAACCACTACCAGAGGATCATTTTCTCAATGTCCTCAAAACTTATTCTTTGAGCTTCCACACCAACTTTCTTCAAAAGTTCAAAACGCCAATATTTACTGAACAGGCATCTCTGTTACTAATGTCCGGATCAAGTTCTCTTTTTCTATTTGTTATTGAATTTGTTACAAACTTGTTTGTATTTGTATTTACGTTAAACCTAATACTTCTTTTATACATTTAAGGAAATATTACGAGAAAGTATGTTACTTTTAAACGTTTGAGTGCTGTGCAGTATTTTTTTATTTATCACTTAACATTGAAAATAGTCTTTCCATAAAAAAAGTAATAGCATACACTTTTCTTAATTTCCTGATGTGTGTGTATGCGAAGCTATCTCACAGTGTGTGGCTGATGGAGGGTAGTCAAAAAAAGGTTAGGTGTGCGACAACACAATTGCACTTTACATATTGGATAGTTGTATCAAATACACTTTAAATCTTTGGCTATACATTCCAAGGAAGAAAACGGAATCTTATTTCTGGTGAAAAGGGGATATAACTTTAAGGAAATTAATCTAACACTTTTTCAACGTTAGCCTATATCATGTTGTTTTGATGCATCGTGATCATTAATAAAGAACTAATTTATGTATATTAAGTATGACCTATCAAAGGACCAATGATAAGACATAAATTGTCATTTACATAAAAAATAATATCTGTAGTGCTCGGAGGGCGACGGAAGGAAGACTTTCTGAAAAAAAAAAAAATAGGGGGGGGGGAATCACTTCATCAGTTGCCTTGGACCATGGTTTTTATTACAATACCCATCATTGGGCAGAGGGCAAACTTTGTCTTACAGTCATACGATCCCCATTTTGAAGAAAATATCGTGAGCGCCAGTTAATGTAGGCCTAAAGAAAGGTCGCAAAAACTGGGCCGTTGGGAGGGGGGAATATTGTAATAGACTTTTTGGAGAATTTAATGCGATATTGAACCAACCTGTACTATAAACGTAAATGTGTACAGTTTTTCTCACGAACTCTGTGTTAATTCGTCTTCTCTGACACTTCTTTCTAATCTAATATAAATTGGGTTTCTCACTTGAAAGCACTCCAGTATGATGCTGGGATGGCTCTTCATTGATACGGGCGGAGAAGGCGTCATAGTTTGGAACTCGTGTACATGTGAGTTTCTTTCGCTGATCGGTAATAGAGGTACGTCAATTTCGCAAATACATTCCAGGTCAGATTGAACGCCAAAAATATATACTTTATAAACACGTGTGTGATTAGCTGGCGGCTGTCACGAAACGCATGTGACTACCGCAAGCCAGTAGTAAATAAGGAAATGATTCATAGAGCTGTCGCTTGTAATGTTGTAAGACAATGAATAATCGACTGTATCCAGAGCGTGTACAGGACAGAGCAATCTAGGCTACTGCCAGATGAATCCGTGAAATTGACGTACCTCTAGAGGGCCGGGAGGGCACAGTTTTATGAAACTCATCCTTGAAGACAATGAACCAATAGCAGGCCTGCACGAACTCTCACGGACTACAGCACTGCCTTGTCAGATGTACGATTGGTCCCTCACTGGAATAGAAGTCTTTGAACAAGAATAGTTGATCAATAGTGTACCAATCAGTCCAGCCGGCACGTCGTTTGAACCTGCGAAATTTCCGGGCGTCGATATATAGGCCATGGACGATTTCGACCCTGCTTCCTGTCTGTTCGAGTCAGTGGTTCCGTCTCACGACATGGGCCTGCTAAATTCGAGGTATTATTTGGTGACAAGACTATAGACTTCACTGCACAGTCTGTGATTCCACTCGCTGGGTGGCCACCCACCTGGAAAACCTGGAATTATCAGGGAAATTGTGGTCACTTGGAAATATCAGGAAAATTTTGGTACATCTAAGACATTTCAGGGAATTTTCTAGCTTCGTTCATTTTGAGCTTCCGCAAAAGTCATAGGAAGGAATATAATGGAGTTTTGAGAGCATTTTAACATTTTTATTGAAAAAGTGACCTTTATGTAGGTGTGATTATACTCAATGGTCAATTTCGTAGTTATTTCCGACGAATGTTTTGTCAAGTTCGCTGACAGTAGTGTCAGAAAGGACTTAAAATATTTATCTTTATTGGAAAATTTGTTGAATAAAATGCTAAAATGTTGTTTTCATACTTGAGCCAGGGAAATCTTTGGTTTTCTATCAGGGACATCAGGAAAAAATCAGGGAATTTTCTTTGTTGCAATTTGTGACCACCCTGACTCGACACGAGCCGACGTAATGATATTTACTTGTGTGACCACTCTACAGAAAGTTCGTCACTTCACCGTCGGAACATTTCATTACTGTGGTCACATGCGCCCTACACAGCATACCACGGCATTGTCGGCCAAAAAGTAGATACAGGAAAATGTCAAGAGTTCACTGACCTAAAGTCTAGCTTCCAAGAATATAGGTCATTCGGAATAAATAGAGAACTAAAACTTTAACCTTTGATTAATATCACTAGCCGTTATTGCATATAATCCAACATTAACCATAGGTGCCTTACAGCTTGTATATTTGGCAGTGAAATTACGCAATATAGTTTCGTGTTTTTTCTTATTTAAATGCAACAACACAAACAAAATCAACCAAAATCGACATAATTGTATTTTAAATATTGAATAAACTTTTTTTGGTTAAACTGTATCGATTCCTACCGACTGCACAATTTATATTACAAGCGCAATGTCAGGAGATGTGTCCAGTGAGGTTAGACATTTCCCGTCGTTATACCGTTACGCGCGGAAAGATGAATTGACTGAAAATAGAACTTAATCAGGGCCTTTTTGAGTGCTCACTTTATTCCGAACCGCCTGTATGTTTGTACTCAAGTAGGCAGTGTGCTCATTGGTAGAGACCTGAAAAATTTGCGCTTTCTTTCAGGCACAAACTAGAATATTCCAGCAACTCTTGCTACTTTCACAATTGGCCGTTGACTTATTTGACACCACCCGTAGTCGATGATCCAGCAATAACACTGTAACTAAATGCGACCCATTTAACTGTGTTAGTGAGTAGCCAACGAACAACTGTTGTTTGCTCAAGTTCACAGATATTCTTGGAGGAACTATGTGGTGATTTAGTGTGCTACTGTGCCTCTGTAAATTTCAACTCTAAATTCCCAAATTTTTTGGCCCTAAAATTGATCACGTGGTCGATTTAGGTACTTAAATGGCAGTCTTATAGCGGATTCGAACACGGCTGTCGTTATCGAAGTAATAAGGAGCCTCCCTTGCGCTGGGAATACGTTGTGGTGTGTTGCAACTATCTCTTTTTGGACGAAACTCCTTTACGTGAATTCGTCTGTGTACCGTAAAATGGGTATACTTAACACCACCGTTCACACCCGTTTGTAAAACGTTGGCCAAGGGAAACCGAATTAAAGAAAAAAACTAATTTGATATTGTGTAACGATCGCTAATCGTAGGCCATTCCGCACATAAGAAATTATTTTTGGCAGTGCAAAGTTACCGATGCTGGTGCAAAGCGGAGATTAGAGAAACAAACAAACGGAGAATAACGTAGGCATGTCTTACGGCGAGGGGAAAGAGGCACTGAGACGGAAGGTTGGATGAGCTCATCCGCCATATTGGTAACTGAAACATATTTGTTTATTATCATATCAACGTGTATAATGTTCGTGGGATGTCCAAGCTGATTGCACTCCGCCATATTGCTAACTGAATAAACAAAGCGGGCGTGGCCTCAGTACAGACTGTTAATGCACCATGTGTTCTATTCTCTCAGAGTATGCCCAGTTTATGGTGTCAAACGCAAAGAAAGGGCATAATTCAGACTACACTCTTATAAGTTCAAATACTCAACACGCTTATTAAAAACAATTTTCGGGCCATTTCAGACTGCCATGTCTGGGGATATCCCAACTGGATTAGAAAAATATTCACACGGAGACATGTGTTTGATTTTACACCATACTTTATATAAATTAAATGATATGGTCACAACAACTTAAAAAATGGAAAGAAAGTTCATTGTAAAATTATACACTCCAGTTAAGTGACTTGCGTTTAGAGATGATACTATATTACATACACCGGTCAGCGACACCCTTAAAGTCCAATTTTGTGTCTCGCACCACAAACGCTACCTATCCAGCTTACCTGAAATTTTATCAAGTACGATGCGTGACATTATAGATGCAAGAACTGTTGAAATTGTCCGAATCCCGATAATTCTAGCGAATTTTTAATACCATATGTAAAATTAAAATTACAGTTGACAATTTTAAAATTTGCAATATTCAGTGCCACATTTCGCTTAAACACTTGTTTATCACTCGTGAATAAACGATGACGGGCTATAAACTGGGTACAGTATTGTAAATCTTAATACGTTAAACAACGTTAATGCTTGTGTATTTTCGAAACGCTGAAAATCTATTGCAATATCAAATAATGAATTTAAGAAAAAGCCACTGACTTGTGGCATACGTTTCATTTACATCGTTTTCGTTATAGTTATTTTGGTGATACGATAGGTCACACTCTCACATATTCAGTTGCGTAATGTTACAAGCCATTATCAAGTTGGTTCAGGAACATCGTGAGAAGATGAAGTTTATGAACTGCGTCATATTCTCTTCACAGGGTCGACCTGCTTGTCAGTTGCTCAAACTGTCCACTCACACCCCGCCTGGCTGCATGGCTGGCTGTCACATTTACGCAATGCGTAATTTCAAGAGTTGGGAACACGAATGCGTCACAGTCCAATCAGTGGCAGAATTGAAACAAGAAACTTTTCTTCGTTTCAATTGAGATGTTTGTCATCAGAGGGTAGTATTTCCTAGTCGGTCGTAGACATCCCGCTGTAGGTTACGTTGCAGTCATTTGAGAGGCTACATTACTTTTATGTTTGTTTTGCACGCTTTACATGCCCTCGATAAGCACTAGGTCTTGGTATAGAGGAACACAATGGGAAGGTGGTCAAGTTTTTTTCAGTGTCTGTTTAATGAATCATCTCAGGATTCACCTGGAGTGATTTCGCAGAACCCTGGAAAACCGACATCAGAATGGTCGGGACCGAGACTCGAACGTGATTCCTCCCGGATACGAGGAGAGTGTTTTACATATAATCTGCCGTGCTGGGTTTTCTTATTTTTACAAAGCATTTATGTAGAAAATTATTTACCAAAATAGTTTTTGTAGTGGTACAAATGAAGCAGCAAACTTTCAAAACCAGATATGTCCAACAGAGGAGAAAGGAACTCGTATCTCATAATATTTAGTAAGAAGAATGGGTCGCGGTTGGAGCAGTAGCTAGAGCACTAGCCTCCCAAAGAGTAGATCCGGGTTCGATTCCCGGCGGGTTCGGTCTCCGGATTTTCACTTGTGCCGGACGATGCCGCTGGTCGGCGTGTTTTCTCGGGATCTCCCATTTTCCCCCGCCCCTTCATTCTGGGTATGCTCCATACAGTATTCACCAGCGCTAAAGACGTAGATGTTGAGTGCTGACCAACATCTCTTCACTACGCTAAGAAGAAACGTGACAGTGGATGTGCATTTTCTTGATCAAATCTGAGTTTTGTACTCTCGTGTAACTCACCACCAAGTTTGTTTGGAAAGTGTAATTATTTTCGATTTATGTAAACATGTCTGGTATTGAGGCTTGCTCATCAAATAAACCAATGAAAATTACGTATATAAACATATGCAAGTAGCGTAGTACTTGTTCATTGCAAACCCAGAGATACGTACATCATTATACTGGCAGTGTTACAGAAAATTCTTTGGCAGTAAGTCCCCAAAGATATGTTTGTAATGAATATTATGAAATGTTTGCAGTATAGTGCACTAACATAGGAGATTCGTAGCTCCGGCGGACGGAAAGTTAACCCATGAAGAGTCTAAATTTGCGATTGTGGTGTGAACACTCTCGTTATTGTGGATGTTTTCTCGAGGCACTCCGTATTCTTTTGTTATCATTCCAACGCTGTTTCACCATCTCATCTCAGTCACATCACCTGGGGCTGGTACATACTTCGGGCTGGCCTTCCTTCAGTGAAGTGCAATAGGTTCAAGTTAGACCTAACATTCTGCTATTCGTGTTGACCCTGCTTGTAGGCGAGAACATCATTTATTTTCGCTCCGAAGAAATGGGATTTTGATTTTTACTCTCCGAAGAAATAAGTGTGTCATCTCTTTCAGAAGAAATTTGTTTTTCATTTCCAATCAAAGGAAATGGGAATTTTGTTTCCATTGTGAAGAAATGAGATTTTCTTTTTGAGTAAATGAAATTTCAATTTTTATCCTCAAGAAATGTGGTTATTTTCACTTTCATTCCAAAGAACAGGGGGTTGTTTTCATTTCAAAGAAATAGACTTTTCATCTGAGTAAATAGCATTTTCATTCCAAATAATTGGGATATTCTCGATTATTACGAAGAAATGAGTTGTTTAATCGAATTCCAGGAAAGAGAATTTTTGTTCCAAACAAACAGAATTTTTGTTTCCTTTTTCAAATCTGATTTTTCAATTTAAGAAAAAATAGAATTTTCGTTTCTGTTTCGAAGAAATGCTTCGGCTACTTGAGAATTATCATTATTCGTAGGGGTTTCTTAACCACACAAGCACTGATTTATGCTGATGACTGCGGGGCATCATTGGGTCGCTAAGGGTTATTTTGGTCCTGTTGGTTTTCCGTCTCCTTTGTGAGCTAGTCTGTTAAGCTCATAGGTCATTGGGTTGTGATAAGACAAAGTTAATATAATGAGATATCAATTCTAGGAACTACTAACTTTCCCACTGACTAGTCGTCTCCTTAGTCCATGGTCCACAGACGTCAAGCCGTCAAGCAGTCAGATAAAAGCTGCGATGTTTCGCAAGTACACTCGCCAGTATCTCTACTCTGGCCAGATTTTTTGTCGTTGTTGTAAGGCATGGTTACATCACAGCTTGACCTAGAACATTAAACTACTGAGTGACTCCAAACCTGATAGAGCAGAGAGAATGACGCGGGGAGGAGACGTTACTACGGTTTCACGGAAGCAGCAGTGTCTGTATAAAATGACGAACCAATGTTGCCAACCGTTGCGTGTTGCAAAATGTTACACCGTACGCATATAATGCGGCGAAAAGTGGTCGTACCAGAGAATTTATCGTCATAATGACAAGCCACTCCCGGCTTATATTTTTCATCAAAACAAATGAAAAACAGTGTAAACAGATTATATGGTTTCGTTAATTATGCATACGCCTGTCTAGCGCACTGCTTCCGGCAACATTTGAAAGTTAATCAGCTGAGTGTTGATTTCCCATGGGGCAGGGAAGAAAAAAATCGGCAAAATTTGTGTCGAACACTGCTCAATTTTTCATTCTGTAAAGGAAATTTGATTTTCCCTTAAATTAAAATTTTGTTTAGTTTACGTGTAAGTGTGGTTAAAGTCGCATTTGTTCTGTTATATGCTAGTATAAATAGCTAAAACTCTTTTTTATCACGGACATTACATAATATACTGTGAAAGCAAAACACCAAGTTACTTGAGGATACTTTGTGATGACACAGATAAAAATATTTGTATTTTTAAAATGTGTCTAGAGAAAAAGTATTACAGTATTTCGCACCTCAATTCGAGATCGTCCACAATCGGCGAATTTATAACTCACCTGATTTTGCCCTGCATTATTCCCATGAACTTATTAAAATTTTTTTCTCGTTCTCTGTTTTTCTTGTCTGTTTACGCGTATCTCACGAGAAAATACGATTCGGTAGGACCCAGGATGTCATAAAGTTTTCCTTCGCAATAAATAAATAATAATGTTCTGTGAATCCATTGTATTTTTTACTTCATTTTGAAAAGGTGCATAAGAACTGTCTCCTTACCACGTAACAGCCATAGAAGGGTTCAGATGCGATTTCTTAGATATTTTCGTCCAACGTGGTACACGTTCTCAGTCGTCTTCTTAGACGATGTGTAGCCTATGTGTTCCTAGACAGAAGGCATAACCTTGGGCATCTGACTGTTGAAAGCCCGATAACATCGTGTGGCAGTGGGCCAATCTCACATGTCGTGGGATATCCCGCCTTGGCCCCAAAATTGTATGGCATCATAATAGTTACATTTTACGTGTTTTTTGACGATTTTAAGTTTTCCGCAGACTTGTTTTTAGCTCATTGACTGAGCGTATGTTCGTTTTGAACAGAGCAATACCGTTTTCAGAAACAACTGACGTGAGATTTTCAAATCTTTGTTGTTGAGTTTACAATAAGAATGTTTTGGTTCGTGGACATACGCCATTGTTCATGTTTTGGTGACCAAACTTGTGTTAAATGACAAAGTACAAAAACAGAAAAAAAACCAACCCCAGAGGAATTTGGTTAGTTTTATTTTTATTATTATTATTTTTTAAAATAGCAGGAAATCTAATGATAGAATTCAGTCAGATTTTGACAACACCCAGACAAAAAAGATGGACATAAAGAAAACCATATTCCCAATAAAAAAAATGGAGTAAGACAAAAAAAAACACTGGACAGCAAACAAATGACAGAAAACAACACTACACGAGTTTGATTGGGAGCGTTCAACGAGCTGTATAGTAAACATAGAGGGGCGGAAACGGCAATCTCCAAGGCTCTGAGATGAAGCCCAATTGAACGTGGTATTTTGACTCTAGATAAAATGGCGGATGCTTATTTCCGGTCGAGAGACGAGAGCGATTATGCTGATTTAAACATTATTACAGTATAATATATTACAATAATTATTCGCATTTTTTCCTGTGTTTAGCGGGAATATAGTGGAGCTATAAAGTAACGGATTTTATGCAAACATAATGACGGATTTTTAACATAATGTTGGCCACACTGCTGTTCGCCATGTTTTATGGGGTCAAAACAGCTGTTCAATTGGGCTTCACTTTGGAAGAGTTTCCGCCCCTCTATGTTAACTATATAGCTCGTTGGGAGCGTTACTTGCCCGTAGTTTTCAGGATATTAAAAAAAAAAAAGGTCTAGAAGCTTCTATAGCAAACCAGTTGCAGGTTACGAGGCTCCCTTTAAAACGCCGTGCGTATGGCAATGGCATGCTCGCGTGACCTACAGAGGTCGCATGTGCTGACGGCATTGAGCCCAGATCGCGTCGCGGGCCGCACGAAAGGCCTCGGCACAGAAGCCGTTGATGCACCGAACTGTGGAAGTGACGCAAGGGCAACCTTGCAGGACGTGTTCGGAGATGGGGAAAACAGCGCGGGCTGCCAACGTGAGAGACCCCAAGGTTGGGCTGCGTTCCGTTGTGCATGCTGTTGCCAACGTGACGACAGGGCAGGAATATAATCGAATGCACGAGTTTGGCAAAGGGCGCTTGTGTCTGTAAAGGGTAAACTTCATGCTGGCGCTTATGGTGACAACTTCGGGTGCGAAACCGAACATTGCCGATGATCGAAGTTCTCTTCATAAAGTTGACTGACCTGACCCTCTACTGATTCCAGCTCAACTAGCGACAGAAATTGTCATAATATCGAGTTTCCTAACATGTAGTAGAATTAACCATAGTTGCGTTCTGTTATATAAGAGGAACAGCACGCGGTTAACTGTGTTGAAGGCCATACTCTATTGTTTGTACTGTTTTTGCGATCAATAGTTTTTTTAAGGTTAAACGAGAGCAGATATCAAAAATTTTGTTCGAAATGGTTTTTGTCACGTTAGCTAATTTTTTTTACAAGACAAACTATATGGTTTCGACTAAAAAGTCAACTGACCAGAATTCCGTTAATTACATAATTTGCTAAAATCACAGTATTTACTCCGGAAAAAAAAATCAGCCAACATGGCGAAGACGATTTTAAACAAAACTACTAGGCAGATTGTTGATATATGCTCGTTTAGTCGCAAAAAATTAATATCGCTAAAAGGTATAAACACGGACACTCTTGAGGTTGTTAACTATAAAAAGTACGTTTGAAGACCATTTTGTTAACAACAATAACAAAAATAATCAAACTGTAAACCTACACAGACATTCTCAGTGACGTCAGGACACGCATATTAAAATTCTAGGGATATGTAAAAAGATTGAACTCTGGCAGACTCACAATGCAAATGGTCGAATTTTATTAGAAATAGGAGCAAAGCCGAAATAAATACTATGAAATGGATCGCCGAAATTAAAAAAGATGGCAGGAATCACACCAGGAGATGATGACAACGGAGAATCTGCGGATCCAAAATTTACAAGTGGCATGTTGACCAAGAAGGTAAACAACAAAACAGGACAGGGACAACCTGGATTCAAGGGAGAAAGGAAGCTCACAGCAAAATAATGAAAGACATGTGGGCAATAAAGAAGGCAAACAAACGCCTCTGAGTACTTTGCATAGTCCTAACTGGGCTTGGACGCAAATAATAATAATATAAATATTATTATTATTATTATTATTAAGAAAATTAATTTTATCTTGAACTCCGGCGTAACTTCTGAGTATGGGGAAATACATACCTAAACTGTCTTTTAAGAGAAGTCCTCGAGGTGACGACAGATACTATTTGAGATCATTGGGCTTAGAGTCGATGAAGCAGGAGTGTAACTTACAGGCTGCCCGCTTAGGTCCAGATCACAAAGCTGCTGTGGACTCTACTAATATATAGTATCGGGCGAGCGCTCGTCGCGTACACATCGCTCCGCGCGGCGTGTGTGTCTGTGTTACGTTGTAACCGCGGCGCGTGTTTTGCGTACTTTGTGAGTCTATTTTGTCGTAAAGTGAACATTATGCGTCAACATACCCTACGAATCACCTTTGAGACGAGACCTTCCGCGCTCGAGATTCACAATTGGATTGATACG
>PNEQ01072895.1:0-30074 GCA_003012365.1 Medauroidea extradentata | reverse complement strand
GAATTTAATTGTTTTATATGGGTCTTTTAAAAAAAAAGATTTTCCAAGATGCAAATATCTTGTGCCCACAATTAAATTACGAAACTTAAATAATATTTTTATTTTTTTGTCTATGTTTGTGATAACATCCCTCAAATTTTTGCACCTGTAAAAATCTGTCTCCATCTTTTATTAATTGAACATCCATATTGGGTTTCAAGCTGCATTCAGTGCATCGTTGCTAAGCAACACTTCCTGGGATAAACAGATTTAAAAGAGTTCATTGTCTTTGAACGGCTGAAAATATTTTCTTGAATCATAGCTAAGAACCATCTCGATCACATCAGCTTCCAAAAAAAAAAAAAAAACCACATCAAAATCGGTATTTTCGTTTAGGAGCTACGATGCCACAGACACACGCAGACACTGCAAACTTTTAACTCCCCGCTTTTTGCGTCTGAGCAAACCTCTTTTTTTTTTTTTTTTTTTCGAATACGCATTTCTGGGGTACGCTGAAATTTCTTATGTTCCTCTGAAGTTACTGTGACAAATTATTTACTCATTAATTTGTCAAAAACTGCTACCTAGGATAGATCTTTTTTATTTTATTTTTTTGTTTTGACTTCCAAAACCTAAATATTTTAAATGGCAGGTTTAATGTAAAGTTATGTTCCACGCCCATGCAAGGGCGGTGTCTGCTCCGGCCATTAAAACAGTGCAGAACCTTAGTCGTATATCTGACATTTAAAGTGGCCGCCTGGTGGACGTATTTGGTGCGTTCAAGTCCAAGAAGTGCGGATAGCTAAGGGCGTCACAGTTCGAGCATCACGCCTCATCCTAGCCTCTAGGCGCAAGTGAGTGAACTAGTATGCGTTATTATCGCCGCTAACTCTCCTCTATGAGACGTGCAGTGTTGACCTTATCATTTTAAGTCGCAGTATTAGAGATAAAAGTGTGCTGTGCCCGCCTTTTCCTTTTTAGGTATTCTGAACTAAGATTATCATGCCTAAAATGACCGCAACAATAATTTCCTTTATTTTCGGCCGCACGATGAAATAAGGTTTAGATATTGTTGGATGTCCTGAAAAAGGCTTGCACTCTTGCAATGTTCTTTGAATGTTTTTTTTTTCTAAGCAGGCGTGACTCACGTACGTGAGTGGTTTTAAAATAAACTTGTATCAGCCGAAGCTCTGCACACCGCTATTTCTTTTTTTTTTTTTTTTTTAAGCTTGAGACACGGAAACTGTTAAGGTGATAAGTCGAACATATCACGTCCGTCAAACACCTCATCGCCTCTAGGCGCGAAGGACTAAACTAGCGTGCAGTGTTTACGTAGAATGTGTTTTTTCAATGGGACATTAAACGATGACCTTTTCATTTTATTTGTCAAACGTATGTGGTAAAGTCCAAAGTAGGTTTCTATAATTATGTTTTACGATTACGGTTATTTTATCAGTTATAGTAGCGCGGAAAAGTAATTTTTAGCACTTTTGAGGTACTTGTAAATCGTGTTTTTAATTAACGGACGGCGTTTTCAAAACCATAGGGACACAGTTTGAAGTGTGACTTTTTTTCGTAGATAAACGCATTGGAAACGTTTGTAACAGTTACACAAGAAAACAAATACTTGCCGTGCAACGCAACAGCACGGCTCTCGCGCCAGGTCCACAGAGCGTCTGTACAAGCAGTGATAGGGATATACATATTATATTGTATTATACGTGGTTTAGTGTTTGTCAAATCTACATGTATACCACCACTGGCGCTTTCGTTCATATCGGTGCGGCCCACATTGCTATTTGATCTTTTAGGGTGTATTTTTAATACCCTGAAAGTTGTGAACAAATAATTAAGGCCCGGTTGTTTCCGCGAAAAGATTTTTGCAGCACTTTGTTTCAGTACCTTACGTGCGCACCTGCATCTGTGCTTTGTGGTCAGTGATTGGATGCCGTAGCATAAAATGTCTGGAGGTTAATCCTTCAAATCACAGACGTGTTGTGTAACAGTTATCCATGTACTGATTGGCACAGTCAAATGAATAACTCTGCACAAAAAACACTCTGTCAGTAGCGCTGAAGTTAAGCTGCAGGTGTGCACGTATGACACCGAAACAAAGTGCTGCAAAAATCTTTTCGCGAAAACTACCGGGCCCTACAAATAATTAAATAAGGTCAAAGCCTCACCGATAGAGACGTACGAATTTCGATTTGTTATCCGACAACAGACTGAAATCTGTGTACTCACCTGACTGCTGTTAGCGGGCTGTTCGTATGCCAGGTTTTGAGGCACTTTTTCAATCAGTGATATAAGGTAAATTGGGAACTTGAATTCCAAACCGTGCTAACTCCAAAATTTAAGAATATCAATAATGTTAATATCTTGATGGTATGCATTTATTTATAACTGAAATACGTAGCTAACCATAGTCGAATTATTGTATTTTGATTAGTAACACATTTAAGATATAAATGCACGCGGGAAAGATATGACGTTATATTGGTATTTCTTAAAATTTGGCGTTAGCGTGGTTTGAAATTCAGGTCCCCAATTGTAAAATACTCACTATCCTGTACAGCGGGTATACAAAGGTACCAAGGTCCGGGCCAAATAGCGTCACGAAGTGTGTTCGAATGAGTATAGGCCAGTGAAATGTTTCCGGCCGCCAATAATAACGCGAAATTTGCATGTCACTACCCATCGTAGCGAATATAATTGAATATGTATGTATATATCCTTGCTATAAGCAGAAATCCGAGGTCGACGTCGACAGCGAGGCGTTACGAACGAAACCACTGGCTATGAGAGAGTCAGTGGCACGATAGAAGCGGCCATGGCCTGTAGTAAGTAGCAGTTCTATCATTCGCCTCGAGTAATTTCGAAAACCCAAAGGAAACTAGAATCAAAGTTACTGGACTGGGAATCAAACCTGGATCCTCCCGAACAGTGAGTTGTTGCTAGGAGGAGATAGTTGCACATTGTCATAACTGCACACCCCTGAGGAATGTGCCGTGGACCAATGACAATGAAAGATCTTCTGGCTTCTGAACTTTACTGCAGCCCAGAATGTCCTTAGCTGTAGTGTCGACTACCACACAACCATGCATAGTTCCTGACAATTAAGGCCTATTCACAATTGCTATGTCCGAAGTCGTGTTCTAGGACAAGAATGCGCTAATTGGTGCACGTGACTCTGTGACGTCACATCAGTGTCCGAAGTTACAGTGTCTTCGGGCAAGCCTGGTCCTAAGACAAATATTCACAAATTTTAACTTTTGTCTTAAGTTGTGTCCTAAGACAGAAGAAAGTTTCAACTCTTTTTGTGGGAATTCGTAACTAGGTATAAAATTGAAAACATTGAAACTAAACACGGAAACAATGTATGGTTTACATCAATACGAGCTGGACAAATATTAATTAAACACAATTTTGGACTAGCTTCGGACGTAATAAATGTGAACAGCGAGGGCGAATCCAACCACGAAGTTCGGAAACGGCCAGGTCCACTGCCACGGTCACGTCTGTGGACACGGTCGTTTATGTAAATAGGCCTTTACAGTTCTACCCATCACGACAACCACTTCTCTAAAAGCGAGTCCACTGTTATTATATTGCGACACCTCGTTCGATGTAGTTGTAAACATATCGTATTGCTAGAGACAGGAAAATTTCGCGAATTGAATCATCTACATGTTAGAATCAAATATCCTATGCATACTCAAGTCCCGACCATTTGTCTACTAACTGCTACTCAGTGGAACAGCAGACCATGAACGATTCAGTATGCATAGTACAATGGATTCTAGCATGCGCATCCTTGAATACGTGACATTTTCCTGCCCTGCTTATTGCTTATTTTTTCGATAGTAAAGTATCCTTCTGTCTACCGGGCTGACGGCCATGAGCACTTATTTCCACTGCATTTTTTGAATAATGATTTTTAAAGCATAAAATAGAGCAGACATCGTACACTCTTACAGTTTTGTTGAAAATAGTTTTTAATACGTTGACTAGTTTTCTCAAGACAAAGATAACAGTGGTTGTTGGAAATTGTTTAGTTATCAGTATTTTCGTTAAACAATTAGACTGATTTCAGTTACAGTATATGCTCTCGTATAGGTTCGAAGTAGTAATTATCGTCGACGTAGTGTAAATAGTAATGGTGTCAGTATAGTATTTCAAAGACTGTGGAGAATGGCGAGTGGCATACCCTGTAGGAGCAGTAAGAAGAGAGAGAGACGAAGGTAATAGACGGCCACCTGGCCCATGTTTGTGCGAACTGCGGCCGTATTGTCCGCGCCGGCCGCAATGCGTGGCTTTTGTCCCGGGGCTGGTCCGGCCTTTGTGAGGTCTCCGCCAGTTGGGCGCCCCGCGTCTACGTCACCAGCCAGTACTCTACTCGTCTGGCTAGTTCGTCTTGAGCGCCGCATTCTTTTACCTAGGCTGTGTCCCGAATAATTCCTCGTACTCGCTCCTACAATTGCTTGTGTGTTTAAGTGCTCTTCATTTGGGGGGTTGGACCCTGGATTTTCACATGTGGGAATCGTGCAGGACGATGCCGTTGGTCGGCGGGTTTCCTCGCGGATCTCCCGTTTCCCCCGCCCTTTCATTTCGGCGCTGCTCCATACTCGCCTCATGTCACCCATCACCAGCGCTAAAGACCTTAGATGTTATGCGCTGACCAAAATCTCTTACTCACTCACTCTTAATTTGGAAAGCCACCACACTCTTTGCGTGCTCCCAGACGTAAACAGAGGCCCCGAGAATACACCTCGAGAATGCGTTCACACATGCTCGCATTCGTACTCGTCCAGTCGTAATAACTCTCTCTGACGTCTCATCTGAGCGCGATTACGCAAACGTGCATTTTTACGAATTTGGAACACAGCCTTGGGGGACCTCGTCATTTATCCTGGCTTCCTATCCAGTTCAGGGGTGAAATATTCACATTTTGTATCTTAAGGTGGCTGCATTGGCGAGCATATTTTACGCGTTAGAGGCCTAGAAGTGCGGAGGCGGTAAGGACGAGACATCACGCGCTTCAAACCTCGCACTGGTCTCTATGCGCAATATAAACGTGTATTGTACTCACGTATTCTTTTGAAAAGATTCTGCGCTAAGATTCACATACCTAAAAAAAATAAATAAATAAATAAATAAAAACGCAAAAACTGGCATTTCCGCCATTTTCGGCCGCTAAAAAAATATATATTTTAGTGAGTAGTGGTGAACTTGAAATGGGTATACGCACATGTAATGTTCTTTAAATGTTGTTTCTAAGCAGACATCATGAGCAATTTTCGAATAATCTCCCAACGGCAGAATCTCTACATCGCTTGGCGGCCTGGGTAGACGGCCATGGTAAGGGGGAGTGTTAGATAAGTTTAATTTCCAATTTTCGAGCCATAACATTATTCAAGTTGTATTATTAAGATTTCTTGATAAACTGCTTGACATAAATGATGGAATCCTTAGTTAATTTGTTATGCAGAATCATTGCAAGGGCATTACAGAAAAACGATAAGTAAATTTAGCGTCTAGCTCTCCCACATGAGATGGACGCCTGGTGAAGGACGTGTTTGTGTGTGTGTGTGTGTGTGTGTGTGGCAGAAATCGATGAGTCGGTACGAGTAACGCCGGCCGGCACATGTATTGTGATATCGTCGCTACGCTCAAATTCGTAAATGCACGCGCAGTGTTTCTGCCGTAACGTTTTTACTGTGGAACTTTAAGCTGAGACCCTATCATGTTATTGAACCGGTTACTGTAGCAAAGTCCAATGTAATTGTAGACTTCAGTTTCGAATGAATCCGGTACATATATCTTAAGAAATAGCCATCGAAAAAAAAACAATTGTATACAGGTTTGAGTGCTTTAATATAATGCTTACAGTGTGTGTGGTGTATTAAATGTAATATTCACAAATATCCTTCAAGTGTGTTTTCTTTTCCTAGATAAGCATTGTGGGCGAACGTTTACTAGCTTCTGAGGAAAAAAACGTAACTCCGAACACGCCGGACGCAGTTCGAACGTTTTGTGGACGTTACCACATTATCCTCCCATGTAAATCTTTTAGCATGCACAGTGTTCCCATAAAGGAAACAATTTGCATGTTACTACAACATACACCCAACGAGCACCAACAGACTTACTAAAGTGAAATACTTTACATTGAAATGGGCTACCTCTATATTCGATGGGGATTAGTATCTGTCAGCCACTGATATTTGTGTTCGTCTCAGGGTGGCCCGTGTTACTATAAGATCTTTTAAAGCGTTTTTTAACACCCTGAAAATTATGAAAGAATAAGTGTAGTCTATCAAAACAGAGTATCTGGTAACTGTTTTCTGCATTTTTATTCCTGTAGCAGTATTTTCCTCTTCTCAGTGGAGAAAATGGTTTCTGTCCGGAAGAGATATTAAAAATGACTGAGTAACTCGGAATATAATTTAACGCGTGAAAGTCTGTAGCTGTTCACAGCACGTGTTTCAGTTAGGAAGAGAATTGAGTTTTCTATATTTTCTCTTATTAATTACCATGCCCACGTAAATATTGGATGTCTGTGTCTGCGCACTCATTAAAGTACATAACCTTACCTTACCTTTAATAATAAACGTGACGTACACATACACACACATATGTATAACTTAGAAAGAATGAGTGAGTGATTTTAGCCAGCACATGCACACCACGAAAAACAATACACGTAATGAAACGAAATAATTTACATTAAAACTAGATGTCACGGTCTACTGCGTAATGTATTTAAAAATCCATTACAAAATAGTTCTGCAATTTAAAAACATTTCTAAGATTTGTTATTGTTTGCTGCTTTTAGCAATTTTTAATAATACAAGTTATCATGGGTTTTATACTTTTATACTCCGTGACATAAATTTTCAGTGTAAATTATTTCATTTCAATTTGTTAACTGGTTTTCGCGGTGTGGATGAAGCAAATACATGCACATTGACTTTGAAATGCCATTATGAGAAAACTAGCTGAGCTAGTTTTTAAATACACTAATGTACTGACAAGTAACGTCTACAAAACTAATCCAGTTTATACAAACACAAATTTATGATTTTTCTCACTTGAACGCCCGTAAAGTGGCCGTCTGGGTGAATGGGTTTTGCGCCGCGCAGTGTTGCCAGACATACCAAAATTCTTGAATCTTGTACCAGGATTTTTTTTATCCCGTACACAAAATACCTGAATTAGTAACCAGTAAAGGTTCAACAACTTATTTTTTATTAGAATACCAGGAGATTGGGTAGGATATCGGATTTGCATTGCCCCATGAGAAACATCTACCTGCTTAATCTGGCACCACTGTTTGCGCGTTCCAGGCCTAGAAGTGCGGAAGCGTTATGTACGACATAGTCCGCGCATCACGCTTCCTTCCTTCTAGTCTCAAGACGCAAGTTAATGAACTGTGTCTTGTAGTCTTCTCACCTCTGGGACATTCCGTGATGACCCGATCATTTTATGACGTTGTATTAGAGATAAACGCACATTGCACACGTCTATACATGTGAAAAGATTCTGTGCCACTGAAGAAGATCACAAAGACACACATTTTCGGCAGCGTGAAAAAAAAAAACATTCAGAGATGAACAAAGAAGCTAAAATGGGTAGCCCTGTAGGCCTACACGCCATGTAACGAACTTAGATTCCTAAGCACTAAGCAGACGTCACTCATGCGCGTTGTGCATTTTTCGAATAATCCTATAACAACTAATCTTTCTGTATACTACTCAGCGGCCTGGGCGGGCGGGACACCTTAAAAAATGTCTCGTAAAAATTTTTGTTTGAAATAGTTATCATTTAAATTGATACATTAAAAATAATTTATCTAACGTCAATTCGTAATTCAAACTTCATATGTGTAAGCTTGGTGGACAGGGTCCTTAATCTCAGTTAAATGTGTATGCCACTCAAATCACCCCAATGTAATAATGTAGAAGTTGAAGAGTAAAAGTAATCGATATCTTCGGAACTTGCTTGAAAATTTGTTACACCAAAAATGAGTAAAAATACAAAGGCCATGCAATTATTACAAAACACTTTCTCGCAAAGCCGTGGCGGGGTTAGTACGAGCCTTGTCGACACACGAAACGTTCTTTAAACAATTTTCTGAACGTCGTTGTGCAGTTGCACCACGCCCTCCTTCCAAGGTCACCATGTTGCGTGTATACTGCTGTACATTTAACCTACATTAACAAAATACATTATTCTGTATTTATGGCTGGTGTCACGAGCAGCAGTAAAGGAGAAAAACCGTGTAAGTTGAGTTTTTTTCTATTTTAATCGAATAAAGTGTAACATTTAAACGTGAACATGTCTACAATAGGCGTACACAAAAATGTTGACCACGACATTTCTATACACAAACATTAAATCAGTCTGGTCAAGGAAAGAATAAAAAAAAATTTACACCAATGTTTACAAGTCTTGATGTAAATTACGTACCTTGTGCAGCTGAGATATTGTTTATGTGCAATGCTGTCTCTAGTAATATGTCATTAAGAGAGCTTTCGACGTCCTTAAACCGGGATTTGATTCAAAAGAACCTGGTACTTGAAAAGCAGTATGCTGCATTGTGTCTAAAACACATAAAAAAGCACATAAAACAACGAACTATGTTTATAACGCAGACCTTGTCATCTACAGAAATAAATTACACTTCAAAAGTAGCTACAATAATGCTTCTAGGAATCCCACGTATAAAGAAAAATTTTTCTAAGTCCCTAGTATAGCTACCAACATTTTTTTTAAAACGCCCCAAATATATTAAAGAATGCAAAATAAACTTTGATACAAGCCTATACATAAATTCGTGGTACACTATTTTCTACAACATTAAATCAAACGGTGACATTTACAAAAAAGGTAGCAAACGCAAAATACAAGCTGCATTTCAAATGTAATGGCAAATAAAGCTGCAGAAGTCTAGCCAAAGAAACTTGCGTAATGTTGTGCTGGTGTAAGAAAAATTCCAGTCTATCACGTCCTACTTGATTCTAATTAAGTAAGGAAACAAAATATCCCAACATTGCACTATAAAAACATAAATACATGATTACTTAACTGATGAAACTTTTCTTTTATTTGGCTTTATATCTCGTCGATAATGAGGTAATTAGAGAGGTTAAATATAACTTTACACAAATACAGGAACTGAGAGAAGAATCAGCCATGGCCTATGTTAAGAAACCAACCCAGCATTCGCCTAGAGCGATTGGTGTACACCATGGAAAATCGAAATCAGGATGGCCGGAGTTGGGAATCAGCCCGGGTCCTCCAGACTGGCAGTACTACGTCTTTGTTGAGCTACCTCGCTCGGTAACTGATGCAAATATTTTATTTATAATAACAATGTTAATAGGAGTAAACTTAAGGCACTAGCCTACTTTCCCAGTACAACTACGACGGTCAAAATACATTACGCAAATCAAGAAAAATCAATCTCTCTGAAAGGAAACAAAACACGTAAGATATTACAGTAAAACGCATAAAAAACTATCCAGTCTAAAGGAACCCAAAAACGATTATAACATTGTCAATTACGATTGTTATATGGTTACGGTTTTTCATTTCTCGTTTACCATATATTTGGTAACTAGGCCTTTAAATGCAGGGTAAGAAAGCACGTGTTAAAGCAATGATAAGTTTTAATTTCCACTCATATTCTAACCTCTTATTGCTTGTTATTGTAAGAATTGCCATATAACAAACAATCACAGTGCTTAATGGAGACCCGGAAATATCGCGAATTCAATTGAGACCAAGTTATATTTCGAATTCCTGAACAATAAAGTAACTCTCGCGAAACAGTGGTAAAATTAAATTTAAATAGGCATGAAAATGGCAGAAGTAATTTAACTTAATTTTAAAGTGAAAATAATCCAATTCCGCGTTGTAAATGATCAACTTTATGAAACTTAAAATTCAGGAAAGCTGTGTGATTGGTCAGTTTGCACCCATTAGTTATACCAGCTGTCAAGCGGTAGAAATTTTTCCTGTACCAAACTTTTAACATTGATCTTTGTAACCCGTAAAAGAATTAACCTTAGATATTGAACTGACCGTTCACTAGAAGCAGCCAATGAACAAGTAACTGAGGACAGAGTGTATGCAGGACTGTGGAGTCCAACCGTAAGGTCTTTGAACCCGCGAAATATCCGGGTCTCTAGTGATTACATATCAATGCTCACAGACGTTAACAACCAAGGTCTCAATAAAACACTTTATGAACGGTTAATGTCGGTTGGTAGGGCCATAATAGGCGCTCACTTAATTTTGAATGGTCTATATATACATTCTAAATACGTTAGCCACATAATCACTAGCTACAGTACGTCTGAATTACTGACGTTTCTAGCTACTTTGATATAATGTCCAAATGCCCAAAGAACAAAGACACACAGCCATCTGGTTAACATTAGTCGCTGTACTTGACTGATACTTACCACCACCAATCGATTGCTTGCATTAATATTTATGTCTACTTTTGTCCCACGAACGCAGTTCAATGAACTATGGCATAAGATATTAATAGGTGTTCTTATTACCATCCGAGTGTCTTTAATAATATTGTCGTTGCCATCAATGTTATATTCATTCTATTTATTACTCTCAAGTATTATACCGCAGTGACAGGTAATTACTCGAGAGAGAAACATTATTAGACTACAAAGTTACAATTCCTAACAAATATCTTATCTAAAGTTAATCAGGTTTCTCTCCGAACTCCACAGATCGAACCAAGCCATTTCAAAGCCGCTAGCCATAACGTGATTGCTGAAATGTATTTATCCCATCTCATTGCCAGCATGGCATATTTGCGTTACAAGGTAAATCGTAAATTCAAGTCTGAAGTACTTGTATACCAGCTGGTTGAAGAAACTGATTATTGTAGCACATATTAATAGTTCCTCAACGGAAGACGTTGGATAACTTCTTTCAAACGCGGTAGAAATAAGAAGAAAAATATTTAAAGGACACAGTTGTTTGCATGGAAAATCTATCCCCCTTCCCCCTCTCCATCCCTCAAAACATTCCCTTGCTGCAGGAAATCATTTGCCCGTATCCAACAAATTAATATGTAATACTCGCAATATAGAAGCTAACGGAAAGTAATACGCTCTGCAACGGCCGTTTATGTACGAAATATAGGATTATAATTGTTTGCCAATTCCATGCGCAAAAGAAACTCCGGTGGAATTTCGAGGGGGGGGGGGATCGTTATTTTTTCGTTCCCATGAATCTTCTACGCATTCGTGAAAGCTACCGCAAATAAAAATAACTACAGATTTGTTTAGTAATAATTCCTTTTCAAATTTTCCGTATTGTTAAAATGTTTTTGCAAGGCGATCATTTGTACCGGAGGCCAAAGTCAACATCGTAAAAGAAAGACAATAGGCACAGCTCCTATGCTGTAATAAAAACAGCGCGACAGATTCAAAGCGATGAGCGCGACGCGAATAAGATCTATTGCCAACCAATCAGCTTCGTGTCTTCTATGATGCCAGCGCAAGAAAGCTGAAAAATGGATTTTAATTTAGTGCCGAAATGTTGGTGAGACTAGTAAGGTGGTAAAAATAATGTAATTTATTTATTTCACCTTCATTTTTTGATTGTTATTATAAGAAAATTTTAACTTTGTTAATCAGACGTATAATTGTAACTTTATTTTCACACATGGGAATGCCAGTGGTTATGGAAAATAGATTACACATAAACGGAAAATTAATAACACATACTAAATGTCAATGGCGTCGGACAAAAGTTAGTATGTACAGGCATATTTATTTTTTGTCGCGCGCAGCCAAACTTGTGTTCGCAATAAGGATACATTTTTAGAGTCGCATCGCAGCCATCGCGTCACGCCCGCCGCACTATTGTGATTGCAGCACTATCCTGTAGCGCTGGCCGGCGACGGCGGGGCGAGGTACGGCCTTGACTGGCGAAATGTCTCGCCAAAGGACGAGGCTCCAAACTGGGCGCGAGGAAAATACAGGTGACGTAAGGTAGCGACGAGAAAGTCGGGCGAGGTGCGTCGAGGTGTCTTCAGGCCGCGTGCGAAGACACGACACACGGGAGGCTGTCATACGCGGAAACTACTGTACGTGGGCGGGACTTGTTTTCAAGCCCACCTACTTCCAAACATTGAACTTGGCCTTTTAACCCGCGTGCTACCGCCGCCCCGCTGCACTGAAATTCACTTTCTTCGACCAGCTGTCTGCTGCTCATCCTAGCTTTGTTACTTGCAACCGGCGGAAGGAAAATTAATTACAAGTATGTAAAAAAAATGCATGTAACTGTTTAGTAACTACGGAGTAAGAATTTTAAAATAATCCGCGTGTATGAAAAATTAACATTGATACCAAACAATATTCTGTTAATAAAAAATAAGTGACACTTCATAAGCTACTGAGAAACCGAAGCTCATGCTTACTCAGTAAAATTAACGACTTAAGGGTGCTGCCTACCCGCGCGTGAGAGGCTCAAAAGCGACGAAGCAGTAAGGTCGACCTTGCAAATGCCGCGTCGCCTCAACGAGCCAAGCGTTGAACTAGCGTGCAAGCTTCCCGCCGAACGGTTTCTACTGCGTGTCACTAAGAGGTGACCATATAATTTTATTGGTGGAAAGTGTGCAACTAAGTTCAGTGCAGGTCGCAATCTGAGTTTCACATACATCCGGTTAGTGTATTTTAAAGTACGGAAGTCTGAAAAGGCCGTTTTTGGCCATATTGGAGGGCTTAGAAACAATGTTTTTAATGAGCGTGACGACTTAACAATGAGGTTCCGACCTTGTCTGAAGTTTGTTTTCTTTTCGTACGTTGGCACAATGGGCACACGTAGAATATTTTCGTAAGAAAAACCTGTTAACGAACACACTGCAACGCATTTGAAGCGTGGGGTAGGCGGCCGCCTTAAGGGAGGGGGACGTTAGACAATTTTATTGCATTTTAAGTTTTTGAGCCATAACATTTATTCAAAATTGTATTCTTGGTAAACTGCTTGACATAAATAACAATGGAACTATTCGTTAATTCGTCATGCAGAAGCATTGCAAGATAATTATAGGTTAACTTTCAAGTATTCTCTTACAATGATTCTGCATCACAAATTAATGAATCATTCCATTATTATTTATGTTAAGCAGTTTATAAAGAATATATCCTATGCTTTGTCGAAGAGAACATTTTGATAGTATAATTTGAGTAAATTTTATGGTTCAAAAACTGAAGATACAATAAAATTGTCAAACACTCCCCCTTAAGGGCACCGCCTACGTGAGTGTTAAAGACCCAGAAGCGACGGGGCTAACTGAAGGGCGTATCAAATGCCGCATCGCCACGAGACAAGCTCTGAACTAGCGTGCAATATTCTCGCCGATCCATTTTTACTACGGGGTCTAAAGTGGTGATCGCATGATTTTATTTGCGGAAAGTCTGTAGCAAAGTTCAATTCCCGTTTCTGAGTTCCACATACGAACGGTAAGTACATTCTGAAGTTAGGCAGCCTGAAAAGACCGTTTCTTTTTGCTATGCTGGAGGACTTAGAAACAGTAATATAATCATGGCGTCTTAGCAATGACATTCCGTCCTTGCCCCAAACGTGTTTTCATTTCTTACTATGACACACTGGGCAAATGTGCAACAGTTTCGAAAAAAAACATATTTATTGGTAGGTGGCACCCTTAATTAAATTTATCTTCTCCTTCACAAACAACCGATACAGGTGGTGCAATATGAGTCATATTCTGGAGGACCCGAGTTGAATTATTGGCTATTGTCTTACTGATTTCGGTTTTCCATGATATCCAGAAATCACTAAGCGAATGGTGGGACGGTTCTTCAACACAGGCCAAGGTCGATTCCTATTCCAGTTCCTGTCATAGTGTAAAGTTGTAAGTAACCGCCTCTATTGAAGTCACTGTCCACAAGACGTAAAGCACACTTAGTAAACCCTTCAGACACAGAATAGACGAACGTACTTGGCATGCTGAAGTAAAATGCTTTACTTTACGCACCAATTTTTTAGAACGTCAAATATCCATCATAACGGAAAGGTAAGTCTCAGTAGAAACGAGACCAAAAGAGAATGAAAACAATCACTCGGATAATAGGTTCGCATGTGGGAATCGTGCCGGAAGATGTCGTTTGTCGGCAGGTTTTTTCGGTGATCTCCCGTTCTCCCCCTTCATTCCGGCGCTGCTCAATACTCACCTCATGTCACCCTTCACTAGCTGATCAAAATCTCTCACTCACACACTAGAATAATCAGGAGTGGGGAGCGAATCGGCCATGGCCTGTTATGAGGAACCATCCCAGCAGTTGCTTGAAGTAACTATGAAAACCGTGGAAAACAGAGATCAGGATGACTGGATTGGGAATCGAAGCCAGGTTCTTCTGAATGCGAGCCCGAAGTTTTATCATTGCGTTGCTCAGATCTATCAGAATGGAAAGGATACCGCTTCCAACGTGTTGCAGCGAGTTGCGATTATTCTTTTTTTGACGACACATCTAAACGCTCATTATATTTGTATGTCAACGAAAGGAACACGCATTTCAAACTATGTCGCTATAGTTTCAAATATTCGGCACGTTTATTAGAAACATCAATTTCGGGCCCCTCAAAATGTCCAAAAAATGGCTTTTCCAGACTGCCGTATCTGGAAAAATAATAACCGGATTCGAAAAAAAAAAACAACTATAGAAAGAAGTTCTAGGCTTTGAACTATGCTGTCCACAAATAAAATAATATGGTCACCGCTTAAAGTCTCATAGCAAAAAGGATATTGTTGGAGCACTGCACGCCATCTGAGTGGCTTGCGCGAGAGGCGATAATGCATTACATACGTTGGTTAGTGGCGCTCGTACCTCTCCTGCCTCACGCATACAAACGCGGACTATATGTAGGGAAGCCTTGAAAGCGGCATGATACATAATCAACGCTAAAAGCATTAATCTATATCTGTAGGTTTCTTGAAGACATTTTGCGAAAGTTAAACAATAGAAATCCTAGACAATAGTTTCAGGCAACGTTTTAAACAAAATTGTTTCCAGTGTTATGAACTTCTGAGGCACAGTCTTTGACGCCGTAACCTCGTGCATTTAACTGCGGCGCAAGAGATCACGCGTAACGAATTAGTAATTCTGGAAAAAAACATTAACTCATAACGTTGGCAGATACCATTATCTAAGATTGTCATTGAGTATTTTATCTATATTGGTTTCGAAAAAAACGTAGGAATCAATTGATGTTTTCAGCGTTCATTTATCTACCACGCACTCTTAAGGAGACCGCCTACACAGACCGCCGATAGTTATGCAGAGCTTCGGCTGTTATGCTTCATGATTATTCGAAAACTGCTCAGCGTGCTTAAGGTGGCCGCCTGCGTGAACTTGCGCGTTCAAGGCCTGGAAGTGCAAGGCGGTAAGGACGACTCAACACGCATATCACACCTCAACGTAGCCTCTAGGAGCAAGTCACAGAACTCTTCTCGTCAACACTCCTCTATGAGACATTCAGTGGTCACTCTATAGTTTTATGACGTATTATTAAAGATCAAGGTGTATTGTAAACGTCCCAATATTCACTCACCTAAAAAAAGAGCAAAAATCCCAATTCCACCATTTTCAGACACTAGAAAATATGCTTGAATGAGTAGTGGTGAACCGTAAATGGGTATACACGCGTGTAACTTTCATTGAATACTATTCTTAAGCATACATCACTCATATGCGATGAGCAGTTTTCAACGGCCTGGGCAGACGGCCACCTTAAGTTATGACTCCTTAAGAATAATATTCAAATAACGTTACACTGGTGTATTAAAACTTCAGATCCTCTAATTGCCTGTAAAGGTTTTTACTCTGTCGAAAATGGCAAAAAATTAGTAATTTTTGTGGTCCTTTTTAGGTATTCAATTTTGACGCAATATCTTTTTAATTGTCTAGGCGTGCACAATACACACCTATAGGCGGTTCGGAATAAAGTGAACACTCAAAAAAGCCCTGCTAAAGTTCTTTTTTCAGCCAATTCGTATCTATCCGCGCGTAACGGCTAGCGACGTGAAATATCTAACCTCTTTGGACACGTCACTTGATGTTTGCGCGCTTAAGATGATAAATTGTGACGTCAGTAGGCATCTATACAGTTTGATTTAAAATGTTTATTAATTATATACAATACAATAATGTCGATTTCGGTTGCTTGTCCTTCAGTATGGTTGCATTAAAATAGGGAAATACACGGAACTATATTGCGTAATTTCACTGCCAACCAAACAAACAGTAAGGTAACTAGAGTTAATGTTGGATTATATGCAGGAACGGCTAGTGATATTTTTCAAAGGTTAAAATTTTAGTGCTCACTTTAACCCGAATGACCTATGCCTTTACTCTTACGTCATAAACTAATGGCCTCTCCTGACCACTGTGGGAAGATGCCGAGCAAACGCGAGCAGAGTGACTAAGATTACCCTAAACTGCGGCAGTGTGATCTAGAACAAACAACGAGCCATTTATCGATCATCGGCAGCCTAGTTCGCCCAGGATGCTAATGCGCGGTCTTCGAAACACGTGACACAGGATTCTGGTTCCAAGTAATGGTGAGAGGCCGCGGTGGCGACCATGTTAATGGAATAAAAACATGCAAATTTTACTTTGAAATGCCACTACTGAAAAACTGACTGAGCTAGTTTTTTTGTATGCATAATATATACTCTCAAGTAACGTCAGCTAAGCTAACATTTTTTCGCATTCGTATACAATATAAAATTACTGTTTTCTCCTACAGGAACATCCTTTAGGTCGTCCCCTACTCGAGAGCTCTTACGGGAGCAAGAATATGGACTTACATGTTTCATTAAATTACTTTAAACTAGTCACTTGTCAATCCTACATACATGCCACATGCCACCACCGACTTTTTTGTTTATTTCGGTGTATTCCATTATTAATGTCATAAGATATTGTAGGCAGTTTTTTCTCAATATTTTGAAGACTGTAAACAAGTAAATACTTCCACGAGAAAAAAAAAACACTCTATTTTTTTTATTTTTGTAGCAATATTTCCCGCTTCTAAGTTCATAAAATAGTTTTTGTTCAAAAGCGATATTTTAAATAGTGACTAAGCCCCGTCAAATTTAAATTAATTACTTTTAAATCACTATCCTTCGCGTCAGATCTTACAGGTAGGCAGCGAAATACTGTTATACTGTTAGACAGATAAACGTTGCCAACGTTTATGATGTTCAACATGCAACATTTTTAATGTGACATTAAAATTTATGTTTTACAAACACTATGGGCGAATATTTTTTAAAATATCTTTCTGTAGCAATTCCTTAAGAAATTTGATGTAGAATACTGTTTGTTGTTTGAAAGCGTTGTCTTTATAATTAACCCATTCAGAAACAATTTCCGTAAGATCCAATCGTCTATTTAAAGTCTATAGATTCAAACGTGATTGTCAGAGTCCTTAAATATTTGCCACTTAAGCTCAGCTCACTCTCCAAATTTGTTTATTTTATATTTCTGTTTTTTTTTTTATGCTGCGAAAAAGACGTTATATTTGCGTTGATATAGCAAATACTGACCTAACTTCCGCTACAATTAAGCCATTGCGATTTAGCTGTTCACGAATAATCAGGCCGCAATCGATGAAACAATTTTCATATTAATTGTATGCTGGACTGATCGCGTCCTAAATATACATCAAATGACGAATTGCAGTGCCTGTGCTGTAGCACCAGATAAAGAGAATTTGTAATCTCAGATGTAACATTTTATTTCAGATTTAAAAAAAGCTAATAGAATAAAATAAAATTAAATTTTGTGACTGATGCTAAGCCAAAGCACTTTGATTCTGGTAGTACCCTTGTACTGTAACTTTCGTATGACTTTTCTGCGATCGCAGTGCCGGAACATGCTTTGTGTATTGACAGATCATTGAATTATACAATGAGTAAACTTGTATGGCCATTATGTGAGGCAATATTCACATGGGTAGCCTAGGGATAAGCATGTTCTCCTAAAAAAAAGCATGGGTAGACATCTCAAACTGCATACAATTTTAAAAACATGGAACAGGAGAGGCCTTGCAGATTAAAATTAATTTTCAATACAATCTCCCATTAACTTTGTTACATGTATCCATTAGTTAACAGTAATAACGCTGTAGACTTTAATATTTTGCTTAGTTCTTTAGTTTATGTATAGTTTATTGTTTTCAGTGGACGTTGAAAGTCCGCCGAATTCAGTCAGACGGATGAATTTCAGTATGTAAATTTATAATAATATAAAAATGTGATGTATAGCACTATGTTTAACATACGATACTTTTTTATTAATGATTATTTTAAAATATCAAGGGTGCTACTCCTGAGTTGTAATTTTATTATTACTATTTTAATGTTTTGAAGATTACTAAATCCTTTGTTTACCCTTTCGCAGGATATTTTAATACCGTGTAAATTGTGAAAGTTTTACAAGTAAGCTCCATTTTAGTCTTCGAGCGTTATATGCGTATATTTGTAACAGTTTGTTGACTAAATAACATAATATTTTATAGTACCGTACTGAAATTGTAGTACAATTCCGAGTTTCGTAATTCATATGCCTGACATTCACGATTGGTGCTGCAGGTCATGCCTCGCACAGCTCTTTACCAGCGCGATGAAACACAGTCGCGTGTCCGAAAGAAGGAAAATAAACTACAACCTCAGAATAAATTGATTGCTTCCTTTGAAGTCGAGCAGCTGCGAGTCTTTAAAGGTCTTTTGCCTTCTACTTAGTCATCCATAATGTGCGCTGTTGTGAAGGCTCACGTAATTTGTGGCCTACTTCGAGGTCTGTCGCGAAACTGGAGCCTCGTAAGTAAATAATTTCAGACGGACCGTGGCCCATATTCTGTGTGGCGCCGGTTATTGACGGAAAGCTCACTGGGGTAATGGATGGCTGCTGACTTCCTGCTGTACCGCCCACATCGGTGAGCATGCGATGTATGTATAGCTGGACAGATAGTTGTCATGTATAGCCGCACATATTCACTTCGTGGCAGAACGTTTACTGCTGAATGCACAGGCGGATCTAGGGAGGGGGGACAAGGCGGGCAGACTGCCCCTAGCGCCAGGTTAGACGGGGTGCTGGTGGTACCGAAAATGTTTACTTGGGAATTTCGTATGAATGAGTGTGAAATACATAATATCTACCAGACTTATACTAGTTTTATATTTTTATTAACCTTGAACACCATGTGATGTTATAAATACAGTGTTTATAATTAGAACGCACACTTAAAACACTACTAATGGTAGATAGTAAGTACAGGTTTTATGTATATCTACTATAATTTATACTGTATTTACGCGAGGGCAAAACAACACATGCAAGATACGTTTATTACTGTTGGGTTGATTGGACTGGTGGAAAAAGGGGTGGAGAGTAGGGATGGGGGAGCAAATCCTTGCCCCTGGTGAAGGAAAGCCTAGATCCGTCCCGGGCTGCACGTGTTGTAATTTCCACTCCTTGTAAAATTAGGTCTCCTTGATTTGTTTTACATTATTGGGGAATTTTTCCGGCTTACATTTCCAATTTACACAGCAGTTTCACTGCAGAATTATCAACAAGAAATACATTGTTACTTATTCTATATCATAAGCGATGTGGGGCAGTGGTAAAACACTTGCCTCACATTCGGAAGGATCCGGGTTCGATCCTGACTCCGGGCAAACTGATTTCAGTTTTCCAAGGTTTTCCGGAATCACTCCAGACGAATGCTAGGATGGTTCTTTAAACAGATCCTGGCAGACTCTGACTCCCCGTTCCCCGGCGTGCTTCTGCCAAGGCTTTGTGCTGTTCTAGAGCACGTAAAGCATCCAAACAAATACATACTCATATAAACATAAAGATTTACCTTTCTGCAGTGTCTTCCTTCTCAGCGATCGGGATTCGAATCCTAGTGGATCATGGCGTTCGGGGTTTGATTCCTCGTGGGGTCACTTCCGATTATTGCATGTCGAAATCGTGACGGACTTTTCCGTTGACCGGCGAGTTTTCTCGGAGCTTTCCCATTTCCTCCACGCTTGCGTTCCGCCAATGCTACACACCAATCTCATGTCATCCCCACGCTGACCAAGTATCTCCTCCCACTCTTTCTGCGTTGTGAAGAAAATAATACTTATACAGCAATTTTGGATTACGATTGTTGTAGTTTATTGCATTTTCTCGAAACAAACAGCTCTTACTTTCAAAATGACTAGCTTTCCCGCTTCGTACCACCTTGTCATGGATTCGATTCCTGACACGATCGAACACGTCCCTATGTACTTGGTGAATGTATCGACGCAGTTGATGTGTGGTGATGGACTTTTGGCGACAATATAGTTTCTCCGCTATTTTGTTTCCTAGATTTGTTTTGTGATGCTGGCGTTTCCCCACGGCTGGTTAATATTACTTGCTTCACCTGAAACATAATTTTCGTAGTTTCCAACACAGGCTCTTGTACTTAAAACAGTTATTTTTCATGGCACATAATTTTTTGTTTGGCGAAGAAAATGTTTTTTTTTATATAAACGACTGCAAAAGTAGTTTTTCCGCAAAGAAATTTTTCGGTTTAATTACTTAGTATTGATTACAAATAATTGTGTTGTTCGCAGTAGTAATATTTATAGTAAAGTATATAATCAATCTTATCACTTTGCTGTAAAGCAAGAATTATTTCCGAATGCTTAACAACCCAGAACAAGTTTTTTTTTCTTGTAAAGTAAACGTTTTTAACTGTGTAGGAAATAGTAAGGTTAATAAAAAATACTTCGGCAACATATGCCTCAAGTGAAGATGAAAATATTTCTCGAAGGCAAATCTGTCCTTTGTAGGTTGTCCGTTGGAATCGAATTATAAATGTGAATGAAATTACAAACCATGCGACTGAACGTTTTAACTTCTGTATAATATCGATAAGTCGCGTAAACGTAATATAAGTTAAAGGATATTCATAATTTTTTTTTTCCTTTAAAGAACCCTTGTTGTGTGTATTCTTTCTTCGTAACCTATGTGTACATCGTTTTAATAAAGACAATTTCTTTAAGGTTTTGGTTAACACATGTAACCAATTACTGATTGTGAAAGGAGGTGGTATTTCGACTCCGGGTCGGGTTCAGTTAGAAAATTTTGCAGCAGAGTTTGTTGGTGATGAAGAGCTGGCTAAGGGTGAATGGCAGGATATCCGTCTTACTGTTTGTGAAAATGATTCCTTTTCAAAAATTCTCCCAGCCTGTCTTGTAAAAACGTTTGCGTGGCGATGATAGGCGAGGAATGGGAGGTATGAAACACGTGACCTACCCATTTGGCCAACCGTGCATCCTGGTTGTTGTAGGCGTATGTTTAGTTCGTTCTCCTCACGTGATTGTGTAATTATCGGAGTTATGTTTCCCACGCGTCTTCTTTTTCCCTTTCATGTACTGAAGTCACAATGGTGTAGTCACTACAGCTGTTTCGGAGGAAAGGGGGAGAAGAAAAACCAGCAGGAGCCATAGGGAGTCTGCCAACAAATTTACCGTCAGATTACGTACAATATATCATACGTTTGGTTTAAATACCTGCATGCGAGTTATGCGAAGGATATTTTTGGGGAATTTATTTTCCTTTGTCTGTGAATTCTTATATGTTTTACAGGCTTTGTTTTATTATTTCCTAATCACGACACTTGTGTACTAAGATTCATAAGGCCACAGATTTATATTTACCAAATTTTTACGAGTGTTATTTTTTATACAATCCAAAAAGGAGCAGATGTTGTAAAACCGTAGCATAGATGAGTTGGAAATTGTTTTCTCTGTAAGGCCTAGTTTTTTTCAAAACAAAGAATTATACAATTATGGTTAATTATCGACGTAAATAAATTAAGTCAATAATTACATAAATTTATAAAAAAATTTGATTAAAAAATTAGACTGCTTAGTAGAAATAATCTTTAACACAGCCATATGACAGTTTTAAGATATGTACTCCCGTTTAGATTTTAAAATGTAATATTCGTAATAACATCGTAATTAGCAACTTCTCCCGTAGCCTCAAGAACACCGTCTACCTTGATTTGTATGGCTCAGAACATAAATTTCTGTTTTATTGGTTATTTTTGTTGTTTAGAAACACTGGTTTAAAATATTCAATTATAGGCCAACGGTAACTTTCATTAGCTTGCGGTAAACATATAAATTCATTCCGTCTTACCAATGATTATGAGTTTATAAATCAACTATTATTTTTTAACCATAATTAGACACTCGCCATTGCAGAGTCATCAGGCATTGCGTGTATAAAAATTGGTAACTAAATCCTAAGGTATTTTAGTACTGTACTTTCAGTGAACAATATGACTTGATTTGGAAATGAAAAATCCAACAAGATGAGTACCGCCCCACCTAACGTGTGACATTGCAAAGGCAACATATTCCTCAACGCAGCTCTGTGCAAGGCATGGAACTAGCATGCAAGGTTACCTTCGAGCCGTATTTATTGCGGGACTCTTAGCGGTAACCAGTGAATTCTATTGGCAGGACATGTTTAGCAAAATTCATCGCATTGCTATATCTTTGTTTAGAATTTATCTGATTAATACGTTTAGAGGTAAACTCTTCAGCACCGATAATTTCGTAATTATATCATTGTACCAAACACTGCCTTAAGGGTTTTTTCGTTGGTGTTGCAGTGATTTCGAAAGTATATATATATTTGTTGATACCTAATACTCATATCGAAATGTTGCTCCACAGATTTGACACCAATCTGACATAATTTGTAGTTGAATTTTTTTGTTTCCGTCACCCAAAGCACCACGTTTTTGTCGTGAAAATAAGCCAAATTGAAGCAAAATATTTTTTTTTTAGGAATGGTACATTATTTTTAAAAACACATCCTCAGTGGTGTGCATCGTGTGACTGCACATTGTCTCAAATTTTTTCAAATATTTTGGTTAAAAAGTATTTGAGTTATTGGCACCAGTCTGGAGAAAAACTAATGAACAAGCCCTTAATAGTAATGTCCTACAACTTAAATATTTATCGGTTCCATATTTTTCGTACAGGAGCAAGTTAAAGTAGCGATTTGATTATTTTCGCCACTTAAACAAAGTCAAATTATTCGTATTATACAAACTATACGAATGAAATGTAATAATGTTGATTGAAAGTAAGTGTACTAAGCTACAGAATGACGCTTTTGTTATTCCTCGTAAAAATTATTTTTTAAACATACAGGTACGTAAAGATGCAAAAATTTTTGGTAAATTCAAAAATTTTTTACAATGCAATGTTTACGTGAAAGTACAAAGGTGTCATTGTGTAGCTTAATACATTTACTTTGACTCAAATTAATGCATTCGTGTTGTTTGACAGTTTTTACTTTGGGTAAATAGCAGTAATAGTCAGATTGCTTCTTTGACATGCGCTTGTACGAAAATTATGAAACCGAAAAATATTTTATAAGGATGACTTGAATCACGTGGAGTGACGTGGAACATTTATATATATATATATATATATATATATATATATATATATATATATATATATATATATATATATATGCGTGTGTAAATGTATCCTAACTAACGGCAGCCCCGAGTAAAGAACTTTACTTTGAAAATTGTGTAAAAGTGTCCCAAATTCCCCCATGTGACCAAAGCCACCTACGCCAACTGTGTGTTTTTTAACCGTTAAGAGGGCCGCCTGTCCATGCCGCCGAATGGCGTGTAGAGTTTGGGCCATTACAAGATTATTCGGAAGTTTTGTCTGCTTAGGAATAACATGCAAAGAACGTTACACGTGTGTATATCCATGTAAGATTCACCATTTATCACGCTTCCGAAAGTGCCGAAAATGGGCGTTGTTGCGGTCCTTTTTAATCCCAAAAAACTTGGCGCAGAATATATTAATATGTATAGACGTGTACAGTACGCCTTTGTATTTAATGTTAAGTTATAAATTGGTACAGTCAACACTTAATGGCTCATAGAGGCGAGTTGTCGGTGAAAAGACTGCACGTCAGTTCTTTACTTTCCGTCTCTGGGCTAGGTTGAGACGTAAGGCGCGTGCTGTGTCGTCCTTATCGCTTCCGCATTTTTTTTACCCCGAACACACAAACTATGTTCACCCAGGCGGCCACCTTAATTAATACACTAGATGCTCACAGAATAGTTTGTTGGACAAGACGTGTTTCCCCACACACTGCAAACGTATTTCAAGTGTGTGGTATACTCTAGCCATTCTAAGGTTGCAGCTAATTCATGCAAGTGAATGTCAATAACATTTTTTTTCAAAGCGCAAATTTCATTTGAAATATTGAAAAGTACAAGGTAACAATGCTACGGTACAATCACAATGTGAGGAATCAAGATATAATTACATTGCTTTGATTTATTTCGTTAACAATTTGTAATTCTGCTGCAACCTTAGAGTGGACAGAGTATAGGCGATCGACTTGAGGAATAATAAGTTTATGACTGATAACCACGTGTTTGTGTAACTTTGTCTAAAATGTACGCTTTTTAAAACGCCAGTTTATCTTTGTATCTCTTTCTCTGAATGAGCTTGCACCTAACTTAATATATTTATGTAGGGCTATTTTTCTTTTCAACAATATGGCTTTTCAAATGTTCAGTGTAGTATGACATTTCTTGGGAACCATAGAATCGCACTTCATTTGCTGCCTGTTTTTAATGATAATATTAAATAATTTTTAACATTCACTTCTTTTTATTTTTTTTAAAGTAACTTCAAATGAAAAGTGAAGCTTATTCGTTATGTTTCAGAAAGCATCCCGTGCAATTTTCTACTGCGCACTGCCCCCCCCCCCCCAACTAAAGATACGCGTTATGTATGGTAAAAGTAATCTATTTATGAAACTTTAATAGATCAGACATTGCAAACATTTTTGTATCTAACGCCGTTTCTTTGGAAGTAGAAATCGCATTTGAACCATCCGTGGGATTTTGTTACTGGTGAGCAGTAAATAATTTGCTACATTTTTCACCCAGCAAAATAATTTTTAATTAAAGAAGTCATGTTGCACTAAATGTTTACAATTGTCACTGCCCAAAACACGAGAGAGTGTTAGAAATTCGTCGCAATAATGTGTAAACAGGTTTAAGTGGTGCAGTCACAAGTACAAAATAAGACATTCTAATAGAACGAAATTTATCGCATTAAAAAGTTATACGTACATACATTTTTTTGGTATGAATAATAAATATTTACAATAATTATTATGCGCTGTTATTTTAATATGTATGGTAAGTATTTTCTAAGATATGCCTAAATATGTTAAGCATACCAAACTTATTTATTAGGGTCTAGTGGTAAACCCAGCTAGCCTTAGGATATGTTAGCGTGTGAGCTACTGTTCTTAAAAGTCGTTCTAGGTATTGATCGAAGGACTTGGGACAACACTAAGTTCCCTTCATTCCTGACATTGCATTCAAAATAGACAACAGTTCCCCTCGTACTCTCGTGTATTTTTCATTTCGGTTAACAACCTGAGACTCTGGAGGAAATAGCTTGTAATGCTGGAAAATTGCTCTTTGATTGCGTAATCGCTATATTATCCAAGGTCATCTGTTGTTGCTGTTTTCCTGAAGCCTGCACTTCTCTTAGCCTGTAAACCTACTTCAGCAGACAATACTCCCCTGCTTCCGCAAATAAAATAATATATATGACGGGCAAAGAAATAATGCACCGTAACTGTTCGGAAAATATCAGTTTTCGGTTCTGAGAAAGTCTCTGTGGTATTTTGGGCAGTGTTCTTAGCATTTTAGATTCTTTATTTATATAATAGGCCTATAATGTATTAATTTTCATACTTATATTAAACTTTTGTTTCCAAACTTAGTTTTGAAATATAGGCATGAAGCTCTAACTATTTTTTTTATTAAAAGTGGAAATATACAAAATACGCTTACATTACTGGAAGTTGAATGACTCAATGACACTTTCGGTGTTGATCTAATGGCTTTATAAATGTAAATGTATTCTTTGTATTGTGATAACCGCATCCCGCTTAATACGGAAACTTAAACGGGCCATTAAATTTAGAAATTTACGTTTTACGTAGCGTGGTTATACATTATTGGGAGCGTGAGTAAACCTATACTGCTGTTAACGTAGCATACATACACTGAGAGAAAGGTTTAGTTCGAGTCAAACAAAACCTGCCAGGCCAAACCAAATCATTTGTTTGTATATAGCGAAATAGAAATTTGCTGCTGAAGCAAAAATAACTTCTTGTTCTTATTTTGTTGCCCAAAAGTGTAATATTTGGCCATTATAAGTAAATATTTATTTGACTGTGCATAGATTTTTATTCTGGATGATTAAATAATGCGTGGTATCACCGAGAACCGAACTTGTGACTTGCATTAAAGATCGCAAATTTGCATCCGTGGTCAGGCTGAGAGTTGATAACTGAAACATCATATTCGGTATATGACTCGAAAAATGCGTGGCACACATCAGAATATTATTAATATTTCTGCATTTATTTTCCCTTGGTCCTATGGTTTTATCGTGATTCTTTGTACTTAAATAAAGCATCATTAAATAAACTTACAAATGAACCTGTAATGCTGTCAATCGCCAAAATAACTCTGGAGGCGTGGTTACAAACCGCGGCGTACACAAGCATTGAGGATTGGTTGTACCAACATGTACACGTACTTATAAACAAAGTGTTAGGCCTATATTTATGTCAAACATACATTCTGTTGTCTATTGTCTAATTAACTTCGTATTTTGGTGGGTCAATAAACTCAGGTGTGTTGTGTTTGGTATTTTCTTCTGTTAAAAACATACTTTGTTAGGTCTTTAAGTAAATATTTATCCCACCATATTCAAACCAGTATTTGGAAAAAAATTCCTTACTGTGTGTGTTTGTCGTAGCAGGAATAGAGATACACTAAAATTTTAAGTAGCATGGAGTTAGTTACACTTCTGTGTACGCAGTACGGATATATACTATTGCTTTACGTAGCACGGATGTGCAATAATAAAGCTGAAGTTGACCTCCGTGTGTTTACAGTATGCTCGCTCCTCGCAAATTAGAAGTCATGCGATTGATAGGCCACAGCCCACCACCGGGACGGCATATTAGTCACACGGACGTTATTTCGTTACGTGCACAGCCACAGAGTTCTCAAACGCGAGAGTACTTCATTATGCTGGATAGTTTGACAAGTACAGGTTTCTTAAATACTCATGTCCATGTGTTTATTTATAAGTTGGTGAGATCTTCACTCATAAAAAGTGTTCCAGTGGTAGACATCAGGGTAAAAAGAGATTAATGTGGTATCAGTTATCGCCCTCATCAAGATATTCAACGGAAATAACATCTTCTAAAATACCTAGCCAACTGTTTCAAATTCAGTCTGTTCACAGCTGCATTGGCTGTTCGTAGTTTTACAAACCAGTTATTTCTTCTGTATAATCTATACTTATAAGAAGCTATGAAAGAGTTATCGGTCATATGCACTCATGGAATTAAACCAAACAATACGTTTCGTTGATGATATTGTCCCTCATATCAGAAGGTGAGAAAAATATAGATACCTCGTTAAAATAAATGAATGATCTTTTAAGAGAAAATTGTAACATGAATAATAATAAAACGAAAACGAAGATAATGAACTGTACACGAAATGGTAAACAATGTCAATGTTTGTTTGGAAGGAGAGATATTGGCTCGAGTAAACCAGTTCAAGTAATTGGGAAGCATATTTCATCGGATGGAAGATGTGGGAAGGACGCCCGTCTTCTCGAATGTCCCAAGCTGAAGAAGCTTTCAATAAGAGGAGAAGCCTTGTAACATCCAAAGTCATATCTCTAACACTGAGAAAGCATTTCATTAAAAGCTTCGCTTGGAGTATTGCGACCTACGGCTTTGAAGTCTGGACTGTGTTGAAGTTCGAAAAGATAAGATTATGTGCGTTCGAAACGTAGTGCTGGCGACGAATGCTACGGATACCCTGGGCAAGCAGGTTTCCTGAAGACAGCAGAAGAAACCCCCAGCCTGGGACAATTAATCAAGAAAAGAAGAAACCGTTAGATAGGCAACTTCCTCCTACGTTCACCGTGGTACACATACATTACTTGAACGACAAGCAAGTAAAGGACAGCCAAGAATTAATTTCCTGGATGATATTAAAGGACGATGCCCATATCACATGATCTCAAACTGGTTCTAGATAAAAAGTCATTGGAAGATGACAGTCATGCTACCTACCAACCGACATGTTGAGGAGAAGAAGGTGAAGAATATGGAATGGGAGCGAAGTGAAATTTTATTTTCTGGCTTCATTTAACCAACCAAGATCGCTATAAATAAAAGCTTGCAACATTTTGAACATCACTTTTGTCTTTAACGTGTGAGTAAATGTATTGAATGAGTCTGACGATAAACTTTGTTTATGTGGAAATCGTCATCCGAAGTACTGCTTTAATATTGGAAGTATTACTCGTGAATTATAAACTACTTCAGCTACCTATATAGACATTCACAGTAACAGTTCTTATTAAAACGCTTAAGATGATAACCCAACGATTTTTAAGATGTTTATTGAAAAATCTTGTGCTCGTCTCACTTGATAAACGCATTAATTTTCATCATAAGTACATGGCGCTGCAACATACTTTTTCTATTAATCTAGTCGTACCGGTGGACTTTATTAATAAAAATTAGTTGCGGAGGACATCCCGCTTAACGTGAGCAGGATGTATAAGTGGAAGCCAGTATAGTAGCCTGTTTCTTGTAAATTATCCAAAATTACTCTAAAATGGTCGCTAAATTCAATGACACCAATCAAACCAACAACGTGAAATATGGACTGCTAGCAATTGCTACCAATAAATTTAGCTAAATTTCACCCATTTTTAAAATCAAATTGTAAGAAAATGTCATCTTTTTTCTAAACTTACTCGAAAGACTATAATTTCGTGAGATTTTCATTAAATTTCTTGATGTTTAATTGGTTCCATTGCTTGAAATTCAGAAATGAGTGGATTTGAAATTGGATGGAAAGTCGGACATTTTGATTAAATTTGATGAATTTATGAAGGTTTTTCATGAAAATTCTTGAACATTGTTGACTCCGACTAAATACTCTACTCAATTGACAGAGATATTACCTACCTACGCAGACGTCTCGTTATGCCCTATCATTTCTTGAAAACTGTTAGCCTAGCCTTATTTTTATTGACTTTAGCTAAGAACTTGTCATGAAGGAATGTTTTATTCCGGTGTACTTTTCACCTCTTAAGTATGTGACACAAAATAATCTCTAATGTATTTTTGGTCGTTACCTGTTAGAAAATATTAATTGCTGTGATGTTGGAGTCACATGGGCGCGACAAATGCGACATGACCTCCGCGACATGAAAAACAAAAGATGTCCACCAATCAGCACTGAGGTTTCTATGACGTCAGCTCGACATAAATGGCGGACGCGATGCGAACTCTAAATAGAAATTGTAATAGAAATGACATCGATTTTAATCGAGTCGGAGTTTGATTTAGAGCCCAAACGTTGGTGAAACTGGTGAGTTGGTAGTAAGTTGTGTCTATTTATTTTAAAAGAGATTTTCGTTCGTTAATGTAAGCAAATCATAATCTTTTTAAGCAAACGGGTAATTGTGCCTTTATTTACACATTCGGAATGCCAATGGGTATTTTAAATATATTATAAATAAACGAGAAAAAACTGAAATACTTTAAACATATGTAACTGTTGTATTAGAGGTTAGCATGTGGTGGTGGCAATGAACTATTTAACTCCTTCGCTGCGACATTCGACTGTAGTCGAATTAACAAAATATTTCTAAACTTCGAACATCGATTTAACGGGCCTTGGTCCCCTAGAGTTTTGGGAAAATCCGTGTGACGGCGCCACAGGTACCATCCTCTAGTCCATGTCTCTGTCTCCCTCCCGTGTTTCCGCTCTCGCTCAGTTATGAGAGGAATTCCATATCGCGATAAGATCTCCAGCAGAGCACTACTCCGTCCTAACGACCTAGTGCGTCTGGTGACTGCTGCAAT
>PNEQ01072894.1:0-30072 GCA_003012365.1 Medauroidea extradentata | reverse complement strand
AAATTAATGTATTCATCGTTACCTGGTAGTTGTTTCATTGTTATAAACTTACTAAGTAATCAAGTTAAAAAATTAAAGCTAGCCTATATAAACTAAAAAGAAAACAGTTTCAAAAGCTTAGCAAATAAATAGCCTACATCCCTCATATATAACTGCCAGTGATATTAGCAAGGTGTTTGATTGCAAAGGCCTAAATCATGAAATATTAATGATAAAATCTATAAAATAGGCCTACCTATTATGGTGGTACTATATGAAAAATCTTCATTACTTCATATGGCAAGCTCAGACAATTATCAAAATAATACTACCATATATTTTTTTCATAACCTTATGTACACTATGGTACTACTGCTGTTCTGTTTAACAAGTAATCATGAAACAATAGGCATGTAATTGCTTCCCACTTATGGCCAATCCAGAATGTGAAGTCGGCAGTTGGCTACTAATGTATACATTTTGCTTTGAGACAGGTCAGACACTATGAAAATGCACATTCTTCTAATATGGAGCCTACATTAGATATTATTAGCAACCTTTACTTTTGTTATTCATGAAAACGTATTTCGAATTTCAAAATGGCCACGATGAAATTTTGCAAACATTCAACATGTATTCTGAAAGTTTCAACATGTATTTTGAAAGTCATGCATCAGTGTAGATCTCGACTCAACAGTATTGCTGGAGGATACAGCGAGGAGACTTTGAAAAAGAGCTTACGAAGACTAGAAGTTACGCTGTTAAATTTATGCATAATGTTTTTCAAAATTCCAACATTATTGCAGTTCATAGGCTATACAGATAGGCCTAACATAAACAATTGCTGCTACCAAGTCCCCGACTGCAGACAACGAAATTACAGAACTGCACCACTGACAATGGTCATGTATGCGACTGCCAACTGAGAAGTCCTACGTAAAAATTTTTGTTAGGTTAGGAATTTAAGGTTAGTTTAGGTTAGGTAGTTAGGTTAGTTTAAATAAGATTGTATTTGTTAAGTTAGGTAAAATAACTTTACCTAACATAATGTAATGTTTGAACAGGTTAGGTTACCTTATCTATTATAACTTAAACTAACCAAATCTAACTTAAACTAATCTAAACTAACCTAAATTAACTTAACAACCTAAACTAACCTAACAAAAATTTTTTTTTACGTAGGACTACTTAGGATGTCACTGGAAACATTTTTCATCAATAAACTGTATGTCTAAAATCAATAGTTTGGCCGATACACAATAAGTGGCTAAATTTTTTTAAAATTTTTTTAAAATTTTTATTTTGCATTCCACAGTTCCCCAAATGAGTACAGGACTCAGGGATGTGGAACAGCTTGATATTTAGTCATATACTAAAAAACAAAAAAAAAAAAAAACACTGACGTCCCCGAGATGTCGCCAAGAGATACGTTATGGCAACGTCAGAAGAGACACTGGAACCGAGTAGGACGTGTTGCACATTGACTTAACTTTTCGATAATCAATTAACACTCGCACATATCATAACCACTACAGAAAACTTATCAAAATCATAAGAGTCGTGACCAAAATTTCTTCCAAGAGACAATGAAACAACTTCACAAATCTAAGCAGCACAATTTATACGATTAGCTAGCTATGCCGATTACACAGCAAATATATTATTCGTCTCACGCACCCCGTTCACTAAAGTACGAAAATAAATAAATACGTACATCCTTGGGTGATGCAAATATTGAGGTCACGAACTGACATCCCCAAGACGTCAGCAAAGGGACGTAGCGTCGACAAGGATGCGTAGCACACTTTCTTAATAACGGACAAAATGAAGAGAAAACTGACACAAAACACGCTCAAATAATCTTAGGCCTGACAAAACTGCATAAAATGCTATAGCATATACAATTTTACTTACTAATACTAGTTCACATAACAAATTGAACACACAAACATTTACAAGTATTTTTCGTTAACCTGATGCCATTTTGTTTACAGTCTCGCCAACATCGCAAAGTGACTTGGGTGAACTGTATATAGAGGATTTTAATTATTTCGTATATTAATTACATATTTAATAAAAGCAATGCTTATTTTCAGAGTAAAAGTACAAAAATTTATAGCTAAAATGGATGCCATTTCTTTTTAAAACGGGTTTATCTGGAGTGTTAAACAAGTTGGTCGAAAGTTTGACGTCGTGGCAACATCACGGAAAGTCATGTATGCGATCGGAACACGAGGTCCCTAAAAACACGTCGCTGCGACATTGAAAATAGACACTTACTTAATGGTTTCAACGGACCACGTCGGTTCGACGTCATTTTTTGTGATGTGACCACATTTCGACCTTGCCACGTCCCGGTGACGTCCCTGCGACCAAGTGTGCTGTATGGGATATGCTTTTGCATTTTGAATTTCGTAGATATATGACAAACAGTTTGGAAATAATCGAGGACTATGCTTACAAACTGACAAAGCATTTATCTATTCATATTACCTTTTCTGTATCTAAACAAGTGTCTGCATTTTAAATTTCGATATATGAATAATAGTTTAGAAATAATCGGGAACTATACTTAAAAACTGACAGAGCATGCATTTAGTCATATAAACTTATTCTCGGTATAAATAAGAGTCAGCATTTTTAATCTCGTAGACATATGTCAAACTGCTTTGAATTAATAGGTACCTATGCTTAGAAACCGACAAGAAGTCGTGCCTATGCTTAAAAACTGAATTAGGACACAATAAAACATCACATGCATGCATGCGGGAAAATCTCTTAATTTGTTTTAAACTGACCATGCATAGCTGAATAACTATGTTTTAAGACATAACTATGCTTTAGGAAAATATTTATATAACAATTACCACATCTATGCTATAAGCCTATAAGTAATAATTTAAATAAAATCGTATTAAGTAACTATGCTTAGAAGGAATTATTATTAATGGAAATCTATTTTTATAAAAAAAAAAATTAAAGGTTGTCAATGATATAAGAAATAAATGTTACATTAGTTGGCATTAACATATTAAATTAAATCTGATATTTTGTCTACTACAAAAAGGTATTTTTATGTAGGCCTATACCACATTTAAACTATCTCTATCATCAGTGCATCTGTAGCTCAATCGACTAGAGCGCTTTTCAATCTTACTGACACAAAGGTTGCAAGATCGAATCCCACACCTGGGGGTCTATTCACTAACTTTCCTTAGTTACGGACAGTAACTTTAAGTTACGGATCGCTTAACGCCATTTACCTTAATTTGCGATTCACTAAGCACTTCCCGTAACAAATTCAGCTGACTTTAATTTTAAGGGCATGTTACTTGGCAACACTGTAGGACGGCCGTCATATTACTGCTCACTGCCACTCGGATCATTGATTGTATATGCAGAAATTGCCTTCATGTGGCAGTTAATTATCTCGCGCCAAAACATTTATTTTGGTTTATGTTTATGTGCCCCGAGTTGTTTACAAAACATACTACTCGATTTCGGCGAATTTAATTAAATTTTACGTTGAAACTGTAAAATTTGCCTATTTTTAGTTGTGAAATATATAAATAACGAAGTTTTTGTTCGAATATGTACAACGTTATGTAGTAAAAACGTATTTTTGCTGCATAGAGCATAGTTTTAGAAGAGATTATTCATGCGAGCTGTTTGCGCAGTAACATATTTCTTCTCGTTTTTACTTTTTGTCTTATAATACTATGAAACCTATACTTTCTGTACAGATGGTCAAAACATTCCTTTCGTGTACGGATTTGTAGGTAGGTTCAGTGATGGCAAAATCTGATAACCACATGTGAAGTGTTAGGAGGCATACATAAATAAGTCCAGCTAACAATAGGATAAAAGTATGTACATTAATGGAACTAACTCTGAGTTTTTCAGTACAATTCATTTACTCTACCTAGGTTATGGCTTGCACACCCTTTCAAAATAACCTGTTAACTTATTGCCTCGTAAGGGAAATACTTTTAAGAAACTATAGGCCTACGTAACTGATATTTTTTAATACATGATACATATTTACACTTTTTTGTGATCACTGAACACACTGAAACCTCTCCCCTCACCATTACATATCGCAAAGCCATACCACAATCAATTACAGCAGCTTAGCTTAACATTTTGTTCCAAGATCCACTGCTGTTATGAGTGTACGACAGGCTTAGTCCTACTTGAATTTTTAAAAGTCAATGGTTCATTCATAAAGTGCACTGGAGCTCATTGTGGTTGCTGATCAGCCAGCAGCGTTGAACCTCCACTGCAGCTATGTGCGCGTGCCCCTCAAGGCGCTCAATGTTTGGTAGAGTAGAGTACTAAAGGAAGTTAACCCTGAAGTAATGGAAAAGGCATATAACACCATGGTTAGACCAATATTAAAATATGCAGCAACAGTCTGGGACCCCCATGTAGAGCAGGAGATACAGGAGCTGGAAGGGGTGCAGAGGTGGGCAGTGCAGAGGGTGAAAGGCAGGTGGAGAAGAGTGGGGCAGGATGGAAAGGATGAAAGATACTTCAGGCCTTCATTAATGATGGAGATGGGTTGGCATTCCCTAAAGGAAAGAAGAAAGGTGGAGAGACTGATCAGAACGTATTGGGTGGTGAATGGAGGGGAATGGGGTGAGTTAGCCTAAATACAAATTTATTTAAAGGTGTGTACAGAGCTACGTAAAAAACAGTGGTTGGATTCAGAGAACTTGGCGAAGGACAAAGCAGGGAGGGCAGTCTGTATTAATGAGAACAATTAGGTAGTGGATTGTGTTGCATGAAGATTTGGTGACAGGTAGGTATGTGTGGAAGTTCACGAAGCACTTGTAGAGGGAAAACGATTGAGAGGTTAAGTAGTTGTCTGCAGGCGTCAGCCCAAAGGCAAGGTTATTATTATTTTTAAAAATAGTTTACACAGTCATGATAATGCTGTTTTACAGAGGGTGCAAATTTTATTTGGTATGAACTTTTACATATAACTCACTGTAAGCAGGGGTGACTTTGTGACATCTGTTTATTGAAATGTGACGGCTGGTTCAAGTTAGTTCTGTGGGTAATTAGTTTGATAGAAAGAATTCAATTCCTCAAACAAAAAAAAAACATGTTGAACTGTAGCAATATGAAAACAACTGCAAAGTGTTTTCTCCGAGGGCCTTGGCCTAAGTTACTGTACTAATGTGCAATTTTCTAAAATATAACCTAGCTCGTATACCGCACTGATTTTAATTATAATGGTTTATTTGGGACGCGTTACTTAAAAGCTCAACGAAACACATTTATTTTATGCAGCAGCGATTTGAAAAAAAGAAAAGAGACATACAAAAGTATTCAAGCAAGCCTGTCTGACACAGAATATGTTTCCACAAACAATTTGAACAACAAACCCTTCGCTTAAAACACAGACACTTATTAATTGTAAACAGCTCGCGTTTTGTCATTAATTAACTTCCTGAATATGCAACTCTGATAATTACGTCAAAAATACGGCTCGTCACTCGGCAGATACTGTTCCCTGTACGAATATTTTATTAAGACGAATATACACACGAGCTGTATGGTTTTTCCATCTAAAATAATAATGATTTAAGTTACGGTGGATTTTTCGCAAATCCAGCATAAATTAATTTCACTATCGTCGTTTCGGACTGTGAAATGTTCTAACCTCACTAATCCGCCATGATTTTTTACACATATGTAAACAAGTTACAGCAAGCCAGTAAGTTAACACCACCCTAGAACCCATCTGTTAACTTACGGTCGCTCACTTTCAAGTTAAGGTAAACAAAATGCTTACTGAATCGCTCCGGGAAAATTTACGGCAAATGTTAAGGTGACTGACCGTAACTCTCAAGTTACGGTTACCTTAAAAGTTAGTGAATAGACCCCCTGGCGAACTAAAATTTTTAACTTGATAGAAAAAATAAATCATAGGGACCATTATCCCATGTACAAACACAATCAATTTCGCCCGTAACAGCAACAGCGACACTAATGCAATCTAGCATACAACTACATAAACAAACATGACGACACCAGCGCTGCCTAGCAGACGATGAAGAAAACAAACATGGCGATTGCATTGCCGCCTAGCAGTAAACGGAGAAAACAAAGTGCGACCCCAGTGCCGCCTAGTAGGCAACGTTGGAATCATGATGTTACGAGCAGACGAAAATAAGTGACAGTCGAAAAAATGTGACGTTACCCTACCAGCACACAGACATCCTGAGGACGTCCGTAGGATGTGGCAACTGTCGTCCCTAGGACGTCCTAGGGAAGTTCATTTCAAGTTCTTTTTTTGTAGGAAAAGTTCATGGAAAAGTACTACCTACGGACATTCCTAGGATGTCTGGCATACACATCCCTGGGACATCCCTAGGAGCTCCCTGGGATCTGTAATAAACACATCCCCAAGACATCCTCAGGATCTCTCTGGGATCTGCATTAAATGCATCCCCAGGACATCCCCAGGAGCTCCCTGGGACCTGTATTTAACACATCCCTGGGACATCCCTAGGAGCTCCCTGGGACCTGTATTAAACACATTCCTGGGACATCCCTAGGAGCTCCCTAGGACCTGTATTAAACACGTCCCTGGGACATCCCTAGGAGCTCCATGGAACTTGTATTAAATGCATCCCCGGGACATCCCTAGCAGCTCTTTCCAGCAGCAAAAGTAAAAGTGTAGTATTCAACACACAATGAAACAAATATATTTGTTTTGGTGATATGTAAACTTAGTATTTAACACACAGTCAAATACACATAATTGTTAATGTGACCTCTTAAAATCTCTTGAATAAACAATTCGTCTGTAATATCATTTTTTTAAATGCTTCAACTTTCAAAAGTCTACCAGTACTAATAAAATATGTGTATCGAAATTAATAAATTTACCAATTTCTTAAGGCATATGTAAATGTTATGAATTATTTTCTAAATTAATTGCATCAAACCTCGTGTATACTTAAATAATATTGTGAGCTATCAAGTGGTCATACTAGGAACTTGCCTAGACATCCACTACGTCCGTGGGAGCTCCTGCTCAGATATCCCAGGGAGCACCTGCTCGGACATCCCAGGGAGCTCCTACTCGGACATCCCTGGGAGCTCCTGCTCTGACATCCCAGGGAGCTCCTGCTCGGACATCCCAGGGAGTTCCTCAGAGGAGCTCCATGGGAGCTCCCTGTAAGGACATCCCTGGGAGCTCCCCAGATGAGGAATTTAGGATGACCCAAATTCATCCTCCAAGGAGCTTCCTGGGATGTGATGTACTTTTCGAGGAGGTACTTGGGACGTCCTAGTGACATGGTTTTTCTGAGCTCTTGGACATCCGAAATATCCATCCCTAGGACATCCCGAGGATCGCATGTACCCATGTATCCTCAAAGGATGTCCCTAGAACATCCTGGGGACTTGCTGTGCTGGTAGGGTACAAGCAGACGATGTAAACAAACATGGCGGCTGTTAGCAGATGACGTAAAACAAGTGAGAGTAGAAAAAAAAAACAAATTTGAAAATCAAAAGTCAAATTTGGAAAATCCAAAAACAACTTGGCCGACGTGACGTCACCACACATGGCAGACGTTACATCATCCAATATGGCAGATGTTACATCATCCAAGATGGCGAACAGTGACATCACGGCAGACCATGTTGATTGTATCATCAGCTGCTCCACAGCTCCACAGCCAGGAGCCAGTGCACTAGCAGCCCCATTTTCCTACTACTGCCGTCTTCTAAGGAACTTTACCTATTTTTTTCCAAACTGCCCTACCTTCCTTCCCACATCACTAACAAATCCTACAACTTTGAAACTGCTTTCTTATACTCTTTCTATTACTTCTTTTAAATTATCTTCTGTCATGGACTCATCGAAATCATAATATTATACAGGCCGTCCATATTCCGAGAATGCTACGGCTGTGACAACCTGTTCAAAGCTATATGGGCCCAACAACTTGTGTATTTTTACATTAGAAAGAAATTTCATTACTAATATTTAGGGACAGGAAAATTTCGCGGATTCAATGACCGCATGATAGAATACATTGTCCTATGCATATTCAAGCCCATCTATTTGTTCATTGTTTGTTGTTCCACTGAGTAGCAGCTAGTGGACAAATGGTCGGAGCTTGAGTATGCACAGGACAGTGCATTCTAACAAGCTGGTCATTGAATCCTCGAAATGTTTCTGTTCCTACTTATTTTGATCTCATCTAATACACTTTAATTATTTTTCTTTTTTTCTGCTAATTCCACTACTACCACCAAAACCACAACCACTTCCATACTATTATTATATTAATATTGCATCCGTAGATTGAATAAAGTATTTTTATTTGTTCACCGGACAGGAATATAGGCGAACTCAGGAATTTGTGCATTTGTACTAGGTAAGACCAGCAAATGGCGTATCCAGGATATTTTTTTGGGGGGGGGGGGCGGGCATAATCACCCATCCCTTAAGTGGGGTGTCCAGGGTTCCTGCCTCGGGAAAAGTTTTGTTTCAAGGTGCAAAATGAGGCTACATTAGCAGTTTTCTTGGTAGGGGTATTTCTCAAGATGGAATTTAGTAGAGGCAAGATTTCAAGAAAAAGATGGATTTGTGATCTTATTCGAATAAATGATTGAACATGATTACCAAAGCACATTTTTCAAATCAGCCTGCACAGAATGTTTTAAAATATAGTCAATAACTACACAAACTTGAAAAATACGCTATAGCACTAAAAATATTCAGTAAAAATTTGTTCGGAAGATAGGAAATCTTAGGTAGGGCTAAAACAAATTTAACGAAAATTCTTTGAATTTCAAGTTTGTTCTGAGGTGAAACTTATTGCATTACAAGGCACAGAGATTGTACAGAATTAGTTTTTTTTTTTAATACTGTTCAGGCTGGCCTACAAGTGATTGAGCAGAGAAAATAGGACACATGCAATCAGTCATAAAGAAGAATGCATAAAAAATGTTTGGTAAATTGTGTGCATAAAAGTTGGTAGCCTTCATGCTTATAAAAATTGCTAACAGTTTTGCTTTTTAAACCGTACTTGTCGTGACATAGGTTTGAGTTCGTAGTACTTAACAGTGTTATAGTAAAACCTATATTTTTAGCATCATGATATACCTGTTGTATTAATAAAAGACAATTCACAATAATAATAAAAACTTTTCCTATTTATTAATATTTTTGTTTGTATAAATCCTTCATCATAACTTTGCTCTAATTAGCTAAACTATTTGAAATTGTGTTCTTTGAGTATGCCGCTATAAGTACCGATCATAAAATACACAGGATATCCACCGTATAATAAGCACATCTCGCGGACCTTGAGCTAAATTGGAGGCGAAAACACTAGCGTCAAAATATTGAGCGATGATACGTTACTTGCACAATGTGACAACAGAGCATGCTGTTAGTCCCCTATTGGGCTCAATAGATACCTTCCTAGTAATGTGCTATCCTACTATAATGAGTGCACGTTCAAATCCCGAGCATTCCAAACTTAAATTTATGTTTATACGAAGTAACATACACACAATAATACCTGGACGTGGAGTGCATGAGAAAACTTCCTCCGTGCTGTGTTGCCACATTATGCGTGTAAAATATCACAGTACAATATTTTGCCACTAACATTTTCGTCTCCAATTCAGCTCAGGATCAGCGCGATGTGTTTATTATAGGATATTTTCATTCACCCTGTATTTTATAGTTATATTACACAGCAAGCTAATATGTCTATGTCCGTCTTCATGTAGTTTTAAGCTTACATTTATTTTCGTTATTTTTTTAATTATCTGTAAATTTTATCTACGTGGATTATATCAATATACCAATCCATAATCAACTAAGCAAGCAATAAACACCACAAAATAAACAACAGTTTATATAAACGAGGCTGCACAAACCGTAAACTCAACACAGTATTTCTTCCAGCTTGGGCTGTTCCCCTCTCTGATTCTAAATACACACAATCTTACAAACGATATAGTGAATGGAGAGCATGGCCTTGTGGAAATCAAATGTCCATCTACTGCGACAGGTATCAACATCGATGAAGTAGTTCCAGATGGAACAGTTGACACTTGACTGTCTTACGTGCAACAACAAAAGTAATGTTACAGATTTGAAATAAAATCATGACTAACTCATCATTATAAATTATGACACCTACACGTCACAAACAGAAAATTTGCTCTTTTCGCCATTTGAACATCGAAAGATTAGCCCATCAAAGTTGCAAGCATACAAAAAAATGATCAATTTACAAAAAGATGATCAATTTGGGAAAGATAAAATGGAGAAACAGTTGACCAGGTTCTATTTTGACTGCATGGTTCCAGAAATTGTAGACCGTTGCTATATCAGAAACATGAAAATCAGAAATCCAGAGTAAATTAGGCCTATTCCAAACAAAAAGTAAGGAACAGTGTCTGTCTGAAAGAAATCAAAGGATATAATAGTATAAGTTTTACGTGTTTTTTGTAGTTTCGTACTTCCGCTGTACTTACCGTACATGCATACGAGATGTATCTGAAAAAAGTACACGAGTGAGAGGATGTTTGGTAAAATTTAATAAATACTATCCAATGTAAGGCATATGAAAGCTATTACAACAAATCTCTCATAGTATTTTTATGAAATTTGGTACTTATGTCTCAATGTAGTCTTCTTGTTACTATAATCAATTACGAATAACTTTGTTCGGTGAAAAAATTTGCTACCCATCTACTTGTATAGTTTTGTATTTAACACTGAATATACGCTACAATTCAAATTGTTAGATTTTATTTCCTTGAAATGGTATTCCATACATATTGGTCGGCTTTGCCGAGCTACATATATTTATTTCCTCGAGACAGTTCTCCGCTACACTAAAAACAAGAAGTGAGCACAGATTCTGTACAGAGCGATTGTTTAAAATCCAGGAGAACGAAACATAACTTATCCTGTTTGGATATTATAACACAAATGCTTGTTTGTAGGTTTTTATGCTTTATTATGTTGTTACTAAAGATTATATTGTGAGTTGAGTGAATGGTGCACGATTATGGTATGTGTAACTGTTTAAAAATGAATAATAATAAAAATTATTGTTCAGAATTATAACTTTTGAATGTGTATATAAGTATGCGAGTGTTAATTAGTACTTATATGATGTAAATAGTTTATTTTTGTTACGTAGGTTGTTACAAAAGTGCTGTGCCTTGAATGTTTTGACTCACATTAAACATCTACGCCAACTGTGATTGTGATGTGGCAGCAAACATTTTTCGATAATAATATACCCTTGGCATAAAATGCGAATGTGTGGGTATGTGTTACTACAGGATCTTCTATTTCTGTATATTATAAAGAATGCTCTGCACCGAAAAATTCGAAATTTTATAACTGTACTAAACACTGTCCAACTCTTACTTATTGCGTTAATAGTTATTTTCCACAAATAAAATAATTTTCGGTTCCATCGTTTTCATACAAGGTCATGTTAAAGTAGAGATTTGAGTGTTTTCGCCACTTACACAAAGAAAAAACTATTCAAACGATACAAATGGAATAATTTGGACTAAAGTAGATGTTTTAAACTACAAAAGGACACATTTGTAATTTCACGTAATCGTTGTGTTTAAAATTATCCTTGAGTATTCCTTTAACATGAAATTAATATTTTATTTGCTCTAACGATAACTTTTTACCGAAGGAGGTTGGCGAGGCTTATTTGTTCACGCGAAAGATGGGCTAGGCCGCTCACTGTAGTATTCGCAATCCAATAGCACGCTCGTTTCTCCATGACTGACACACTGGAGTAGGGTTGGTATAGAAATAGCCACAGAAATTATTTTTTAATTGTTATTGTAGTGTCAAAAATTTTAGGCGGGGCAAGAATACAAATAGAGTACTTTTGAAACATTATAATAAAGCTTTTTAAGTAGTTTTAGAAGCTGTTAAAGTATAACAACACAAATCAGGAATTGTTTTCCGCATATTCTAATTTAAAGCTAATAAATATGCTAAATCAAAGTTATAGGCCTACATATAATTTATATTTGTTGGACTCCAGCTATGTTCTTAACAAACAGAGTCACATTAAAATCCTATAAACCTTCGTAATTTTCATATCGAAGGTAACAAACAGTTCATGCACTTAGGCCATAAAACCATTGTCCAGTAAAATAACATAAACCAGTCTCTCAAAACAGTTTACCGAGGGCTAAATATTGCGAATATTCTGTTTGTGTATAACTAAGCACGGCTATTGTACAGCATATATCTGCCAGGAATAATTGATTGTCGTCATACGCTGCTGGGTAACCAAACACAGAAGTCATCACGTCACTACTCATATGCAAGAGGCGCTGTACCTTCCGGTTCGACACCCCGGTTAGCTTCTTTCAGCATGACCTTCTCCACAGGGCGACAAGCTCACAAATGAGGGAGGGGAAGTGATATGCACATTGCTCGCACCCCCTCCACTGCGACTTCCTCTAGGCATGTCCCGGTGATAAGCCGCGCCCTCGTCCTTACGCCACGCCTCCTGGACTGCTCGAACATGTGGCATGAGGAGCTCGCATCAAGGTCATCTCAGGTACAGAGTCGTCTTAAGAGTTTAAAAGTGCTGTCTTAAGACACAGATCGTCTTGGTCAAGTCATTGTCTCGAGACATGACTATGAATACCGCCCTTGTTAGCAGTTGCTTGAGATCAGCTTTAAGAAGTGTCTATGAAAATAAAATCGAACTTAAGACAGCAAATAAGAACATCTTGATGGAGCTAGTGATTAAGATATAACAATGAATACCGCCCATAAGTTTCTTTTGACAATTACCCATACTACTTTGTACCAATTGTACTATATATGTAGTCCAGTGGATAAAGGAAATGAAACTATACATGACTACTCGTTATCACGCAAATATGGCGTCAGATTTCCCACATAATATTAAACACGTTCATGAAGGGGTCTTCAGATCAGTACGCAGGGACCGGAACTTACTGACTGGAAGTTGCTGCTATCGTAGTTTGACGCGACTCTCGATTCTTGCTCTCTGAGAGAGGAGGGGGGGAAAGTGCTTGTTTGCACTGCTGATATTGCTTGTCTAATATCTACTATTTCGCGTGGAAAAACGTGCATATTTATCATACTTATTGGCTTCAGATCAGGTAAGAGGTGCCTTCTCGTTTTAGTTGCTGTAGAAATTGCAGTAGTGGCCGTTAGTAGACGTTTGATGTTCTGGTGATGTGGGGCAGTATTTTGCTTTGTGTTCAATTGCAAGCCATATTTAGAGCGCCATGTTTCTGTGAATTTTAGTGATTTAAATTTACACGTTATCAGTTTATGGACCTAACCGGGTATAATTAACGAGTATTGAAATTAATAATTCTCTTGTAATTAATGTGGTTGCTAGTTTTGTAGACATGGACGTTTTAAAGATGGCGTTGAGAAGCGCACACGCGTGCGTAGGCCTACTTAAATGCAATGAATATATTTACGACTGATATGAATGGTCACGTGTGTATTTTACTAATTTGACGTTAATTTGCACACGTTACGCTGTGTGACTCTTAGTATAATAAGTGGACTTTTTCTCATAGCATTTGTCATACAAAGGTGAATGAACTGCTCATATGTACGAACTTGATACTTGTAGCTAGTCCTTCATTTATGTTGATGTGTTGGCTCATTTAGTACACACTGGCATCTATCTTGTACAATATGAGCTCGACTTCTATAAACTAGTGTCGTGTGAACGGCCACCGAACATACTAATGGCTAGCTTGCGAGGACTTGTGTACTGGCTGGTGAAGGATGCTGTGGTTTGTTAAGGCCCTGCTACATAGAGACGGTGAGTCGTCGGTCGGTGACCAGTCGTTGCCATTCTGCCATCTGATTGGAGAATGTGACCATGACGTCAGAGTCGTTGTGTTGTTGTCGGGGACGGTGGAGATGGCCAACTTTTATCTTTCACCGACAACTCGCCGACAATCCACCGTCTCGCGATCATCAGATGGCCACTACAGTTTTTTGATTAGCCATATATATGCGCCGAGAAAATTACGAGCCAATTTAAAGTGAAAAGTTTCTATTCCCGTCCACTACGATTTGTATTGACCTTATTTTAAAGTATTTACTGCACCATTTGCAACAAAATTTTGCAAATATAAAAAGAAAACCACAGCTGGCGATTGAGCTGCCATCTGTTATGAATTGCAGGAACTAAACTCACCAGCAAAGCAACGACTCTCAATGTAGCACGCAGCTAGGAAATGAACGACGCCGACCCGACAACAGCACGACAGCGACAATCTCACCGTCTCTATGTAGCAGGGCCTTTAAAGTGACAGCTGCTTCCATCATGTCAGAGAAGTATAACCAGGACAGAAGCAATATTATAGACGTGAAGCGATGCTATTCTAGTTATTGGTATCGTAGGCTGCTGCTCTACTACTAAAAAAAAAGCAGCAGCCTACGATAGCAATAACTAGAATAGCATCGCTTCACGTCTATAATATTGCTTCTGTCCTGGTTATACTTCTCCGACATGATGGAAGCAGCTGTCAGTTTAACAAACCACAGCTTCCTTCACCAGCCAGTACACAGGTCCTCGCAAGCGGTAAATATCCAGAGTAACTACTCATGCGAAAATTAACAAAAAAACTGCGGAAATGTACTAATTACGATTTATTATGTTGAATAATACCAGTAATTAGTAGTCGCGATTAATAATTATGCTTACTTTCTACCAATTCGATAGTGGGGAGGGCTATGAAGATCAGGGAAATTGTGGGGTAAAATACGTAAAAAGCATTATATTTATTGCATTAAATACCCTAATTACGATAGAATTTACGTAAAAATAACAAGAAAAAACATGCATTACTACTGGACAAGCCTACTTTATAAAAACTCTATAAGGGGGGGGGGGGAGCTATTACGAACACGGAAATTGTAGGTTAAATACACGTACAATAATCGTAATAAATAGCCGAAATCTACTATTTACAATACATTTCAGTTAAATTTAACACATTTCAGTTAAATTTAACTGGTATAAATAGCTGTCTGCAATAAATACCTGTGCATTACATTATACAGTGGTGTAATGGGTCTGCTTCCTGCTGCGTTCGCACTGTCGTTGCTATCTAGAAGCTTATTTTTGAGGTTATGATGTCCCTATTCGGGGCGGCAGAATGTGACGGTGCACACTCTCTCTCTGCTCGTCTGTTGTGTTGTTTATTCCTTGCAGCTACCTTCCATTACCGGCGGCAGCTGATTTCGGCGAGCGATGACTTTGACAAGTCCTTTAGAAATTAGAAATACTTCCCTTTTGTTTTACATGCCCGGATAGCCTGAAGTATTTCAAATGGTGTCCGCTTAGAGAGAAAACATTTAAGTGGGCATATATATAAAAAAAAAGAATGTTTCCGTTTAGTTTTTTTTTTATTTAATGGTTCACTTGTACATCGAACACTCACTGCTTAACCACTTAAATTCATTCCAGTAACCTTTTCAACTTTGAAACGTAAACATTAATTAAAGGGTGATGCAAATGCTCAACTTGATGTAGTCTAGAGTGTTCGTCCAGGCAAATACTACTTAGATATCCTAACTAGCTAAAGAAAAATGATGAACAACAAAACATCGCAGGCAATACCGCCCACTTTACTCCCGAATCCGCCCTCTAGGCTTCACAACCTCTCTGCCCCGTCCAACACGTCGTCCTCCTACCGCCATGACGCCCCAACTAATAAACTCCCGGGCGAACACTCTGAATTACTCGGCCGAGCGGCGGAGGGATACATCAGGATCCAACTTGCCTAAAAAGCTGGTTAATTTACGTTTATAACCTAAAAATTGCATGTCACATAGATACTGATAAATTCACAACGCATTTTACTCCATACTACCAGCTAAATATTCATTAGTTTATTAATTGGGGATGTGCAGCGTTCTCAATCTGTCGCGGATCACCACCTTTTTAGTGTTTTTGCACAAGACACTACCACCCACGTTGATCGAGAAACGCCCTGCAGAGTACCCGCATTCCAGCACGTCCCTGTTTCGTGCCTCCAAACGAGTGAACTCTGACCTGCCTGCCAGATAAATCTATCTAAGCACTGGCTAGCTCCGAGCTTATTTGAAATTTTAAGAGCCAGCACTTCTCTGTACGTGCTTCCAAGCAAAAGAACTACGACTAGCCTGCCACATAAATCCTATTCCAGGAGAAGCAAGCTAATAAGCTACTTGAAATTTAAAAAAATCTAAACAAGGCAAAATATCAGAAAAGTTTACTTAGAACAGTTGCTTGAAATTAAATTAGCTTTCAAATGAGTCCAAACACGATATAAATCCAATAAAATTGACATGTAAAATTCTATGCTTTTCTCTTGCTTTAAAGTTAAAAAGAAAATTTTAATGTAAATTTCTCTACTCGCATCCCCAATTAATAGGTTGGATCCCGCCGTATACACCCTTATACCTGATTAAGTTGGCCTACTTAATTTGTTATAAACAGAGAAAAAAAACATTTTACGACAAAAAAAATTGAAATTACTGTATGATAAGAGGCCAAGTAAGTGCTACGTGCCAGTGCATGTCACAGTGGTAAAGGGATGTACACATTGCGGAAATCATTTAAAAGTACGCAAAATATTACCAATAAGAAAAAAAATAGTTTATACACAGTAACACACAGTTTAAACTCATTCTACCACCAATTTAAGACGCTAAAAATAGTTACTGAAGTAAATTCGTATTTTTCGCATATTGCACAAATGAACTAGTACATACACATTAAATTCACGTTGTATGCATGTTGAATAGATGTTACACGTCTTTAATGCCCATTATAAAACTTATTTAACGTGTTCAATTCGCAATAGAAGCCGGACACATTATATAACGTACACTGAACAACATACATTATTGTAGTAAAAGATTAGTACTTACTCTACTCAGTTGCGGATAAAAACTCTTCGCCACAAACAGTAAATAATACAATGGTTCCTCTTCCAACACGGTACCTTTGTCAATAAATCTCCACACACGTTGTATGCAAAACGTATTTGTTGCTGTGTCTCAATCAGCAAAATTGAACTAATACACACTATCCACGAGAGTTGCATACTGTAAAACGTCCTTAAAACACACACTACATATCACTTCTATTACGCCGCGAAGCATTCTTACTTGTAACGGTCATTTGTACCACAGACCATCAAATTTTCCCTGAATACGCACAGCTACTGCCACGAAAACACGTGTTATAAACGTGACGGTTTTTCTACAACTGAATTTCCAGCCTAAAGAACAGTAGCGCAACGTATTAGCGCTAGTTTCAATGTATATCGCTAGGAACGCTAGTTCCACGTAAACACGCATCATGGCGAAGACGTAAAACACGGGAGTCGGACTTAGAATTTGGACGAAAAACGGAAAATTTCAAAGTAAGTACACTACAATTTTCTTTACGTACGACTCATTTTCATCACTGTAGAAACATTTTTTATTAAGAAACTTTACCTGTAAAACCAATAGTTTAGTCCCTACGCGATGAGTAGCTACTCTTGATATTTACCCCTTTCAGATTTTTACGTTTATTTGTAATATATTGTAAATACCCACTGACATTCCAAAATGTGGAAATATACTCGCAGTTACGCATTATGATTTGTGCAATGTTAACCATCAAAAGTCCATCTTTTAAAATACACAATTTATTAGTAACTTACCAGTTTCACAGACATTGGGCACAAAATTAAATCCCAACTCAAATAAAATCCACGTAATTTCAATTGGGAAGTTACTTTGCATCCACCATATTTGTTGAGCTGATGTTGCAGAAACCTCTGTGCCGATTGGCTGATATATTTTTAGTGTCTCAGCGGTTGTCACTTCTGATTTTGGCGTAAGTGTTTGACATGTTATATACGTTTAAGGCCTCAATAGATCTTCAGGTACCTAGTTCTTCTGTAGCCGCCGTCGGTGACTGTTCTGTATATTTCACGCATGGTACTGGTGCGGCACCCCATTTGATTGTGAGTTTACTCTTTCAATGTACTCATTTGCCTGGCTGTGGATTCTTCTTGATCCTGATGCCATTTTTGTCAGTGCTGTTTTGTGTAATGTAACGATTTCTTGTACATTTTCGACTGTACGTACTGCGTACAGAGTTAAATTGCGTTTTTGGCTATACTGTTAAATTCCAAGGCCAGGGGCTGTGCCCCACAACGAGAGGAGGATCTTCAGGTTGACTGTACACACTGGTTCTCTCGAGCAACACGGTGTGCACCACCTCGTGTATAAGCCCCATGAATATACTGCGAAGACAGTTGTTCATGCATGCTGGCTTGAATATGCCTGTATGATATTAAAATTGACTACCTGTATCTTTTTTTACGTTATTTTATTTAAATATTTTGTAAAAGGATATTAAATTTGTCGTTTTTAAATTACAAAAGACCTTGGTTACGTACAGGATAAAAACAGATAAACGTGTTTTAACTGTGTATGGCGTCTGTTTGTGAGCTGTGTTCAAACAATTTTAGGATAAATTAACGTATGCAAATGTGCCAAATAAAAACATAAAATGGCTTGCACAGGAAGGTGCAGGAAAATGCCTCTATACAATTTGGGATTCCTGTATACCGTCATAATTGTCACAAAAATTATCTATAAGACATTAATACAGTGTACGATATCGCACTCTACCCGAACCTTCCGAAAATAATGGGCTCCTGAATCGAGAGGTTTTTTTTTTATGGTGGAGTCACTTTGTCGTAATTGCATACTACAGTATTTCAGGTATATATCCCTGTATTGTCAGATAGGCCCTAACCATTTCATGGCTCGCATATTACAGGAATATCCACTCAAACTGCTGTATATGTTGATATACCACAGTTTTCATTTTTAAATAATTTCGCTTAGCTTGATTTTCAATACTCCTCCATTGGTGTTCCATATTACAGTTTTCTGGGTGGATATTCCTGAATTATCTGGCACCGATTCAGTGTTATTGCATATTACAGAAACACACACCCGAGATGTTGTAATTGCGATGCCAGATTTCTATTTTCTTTTCTTTGTAAGTATCCACAACTGTATTCTTCATGCTAGCTCCATTGCGATTGCGCATTACAGTTTTCCTATAGTTGAATTGTGTTATGCAGAAAGAGACCATCTCACGTTTGACAAGTAGAACATAAACATTTGTTCCTCCAATATTGTTTTTTATTTTTTTAATTAATACATTTCTTTTTCAAATACTCTAGATGTTCTTGAGTTTGGTTGCTAAGCTACTGAAGTATTCATGTATAATAATTCAGAAGCTTGTTTATTGTCTGTCCTTACATTTGTGGCTTGGATGCCTTCTGCATAACACCCCTCAATTTATAACAGCTACGTAATATTATTGTGACTTATCACATACTAGGTCTATAGGAACCTCCACCTCGTCTGTGCATCTAATACGTATTATTGCGCAACACTAATCGGTTAGACGTGTCAAAAACTGAGTTTACTCAACATTGATTTTCTAAACCATTACAAGTATATTGCTTTATTATTTTTAACAATTTTACCCTTAGGTCATTCCATACCATTTCAACAAAGGCTGGTTGCTACATTATTTTTGAAAATTATGATTTTTTGCGCAGTTATTCATATATGTTTAAAGATTTCAGAACCAATTTTTTAACATTTTTTGCCCCGTCATTTTGTGTTGAGGGCCTAAGTTAGCACTCGGAATGCGTAATTTTTTGCTATTGCAAGCTAATACGCAAAGTCTCATGAATTTATTTACAATTGAGATCTCAGATCTTCAAAGTTTATTTTATTCAGAAAGAAATTATTATTGTTTCAGTGTATATAAATCCCATATATTCATTTTGTTTTCAAATTTTATAAATAATCACAGTTTACCAATAAAATTTGAATTTTTCCATTTTCAATCTTAAGTTTTACTAGAAAGAAAGCACAGCAGTGAAGTAAATGTTCTATGAAGGAAAGTATGGTGGTAGGAGTGTGTACCAAATGTGAGAAAACGTGAATGTTTCAAGCCCTTCTATGAATTTTAGGGTGATGAAAACTGAAAATCTTGAAAATTTCCATTTTTTAACTAGCTGTATCTCCAGTGGGGGACAGCGAAAATATTTGAAACTTATACCATGGATACTCCTATTTGGTACCAACAACATATAAAAAATTCAAAACCTTGTTTGCAAAATAAGAAAAAAAATTAGTCCAAAGTCTAACAAAAACTGTTAAGTATTAAAATTTGTACTTAAGTTCTATGTATTTTCTAAAATTAAATTCTCTGGCTTATTATTAACAGTAGGGTATAACAACGTTAACAAATGTAAGTTGCCTATATTGCAATAATACAAATCCCACAGTTTACTACAACTGGAGTTTGATTTGTTGAAAAATTAAACAGCGACAACTGAAACCGAAGCAAATAATCATTAACATTGTTACGTATCCTCATTCGCTATCTCCTGCACAGCTTATTCTAGTAAGAATATACATAGTTACATTTCCTACAAAACAATTGTTGTTTTCATACTTATGTTATTCCAAGAATGAAAAGTAACTGGGAAACAAGAAATCATTTTGAAGGCTCAGCATGATTTCTACAAACAGGTTACAATACAATCAGCGAGTTCATTGTTTTAACATGACTATGTTCTTCCTGTATGTGTTGAGAATTAAGCTGGCTTAAGAATGCGTAATACATTTTCATGTAGCACCCATGCAATATCCTGTTCTGCTTTGTGGAACGATGTTGATGGTCCTGCTGGATGAAAGAAATGGACATAACATTCCTTTTCTGGCTCCTGAACTGCATTCGCTTCTGCCAGCCACCAACGATAGTTATAAATGCATGCAATATAGTCTTTTTCTTTAAGTTTGATCTCAAACAAAACATCTGTTGAAAGTGTGGTTGCATTCAGTACACATGTGAGGTGATGAAACACTTCAAGTTGTTACAGACCAAAGGCACAAATCTGTGTTTTTGTCTTGTCAGGTATCATCTTAGCATTAGCAAATCTCTCTTCTAGAAGTTCACTGCTCAACTCAACATCAAATTCAGTTACATACATAAAAGAAGATAACCTTTAATTTTTTCTTTGCAAAATTTAAACATGTCAATAGGGGTCATTGTATGGTTACCTGACACTCTCTGTAGACTTGCCTTTGAAACTGAAATTTTAACTGTCCTCCCAATTCCATCACATGGTCCTTTTCCATGAGATGTCCCAAAAAAGTTCCACTCTGCATCAAAATAAAAATATTGCTTATGGCAGCACAAGTTAATAAAGTTTTTTTCGGTTTTTATACTGCCCAACAGCTCCACCAGAAAAATATATAATTTTCTGTACAAAAGATGCCATGTTTTTAATTTCTTTTAGCAGAGCTTTTTGGGAAGCATACACTGTTGTGGTATGTTGCATTCAGTCACTGATTATGCAACAACTTGTTGACAGGGTCCTTGTAGTATATCACAAAAAGATGTACAGTCGCTTGGTCGTTCACTCAATGGAAACTTGGTTTTCCATCTTGAACAATAAATGAAAAGTTCTGAAAAATCCCCTATTATATTAATTCATTATTTCTTAAAACATCTTTTTTATGTTTTATTTAATTGGACTGTGCTTTAGAGATGAAGTGGTGTTTATTTAGAGAAATTAGCTGTACTAGCAAATCTTCACTGAACTCGTAAGAGTGGCTCTGTTTGTTGAAACCCTTTGTATGTAACACTGTCTACAAAATGTTCACCTTCATCATCATATTCTTTTGTAGTCAAATCTTGCATAATTTCAGCTCCGGGACAAGCATTACATGTACCTAACATACACTGTTCACTCTGTAAGTTACATCATTGCACCCTAACATTTTGATGTTCTGCACTGCTACACCATTTTGGTTGCAGTTCAGCAAACTTTGTAAACCCTACTTTTGTGTTCGGGTGTTCAGCACAGAAACTATGATATAGCTCCCTAAGGTTACATAAGATGAGTTGCTTTTGTTTTGATTCCTTTTCCATAGGCCTACTTGTTTGTAATAGATAAACAATCTTTTGCACCAGGTAACATCCTACTGTTTTTGTCACTTACATAAAAGATACAGTATTATCAGCCACAGTATCTGACAGTTTTTTATATTTTCTCTGTTCAGGATTGGGAAGAATGCCATACTTCGTAACCAGCCTCCTTGTGTATCTTAACAGATATTGACTGGCACTGAATTCATTGCATGTTTTTGCAACAGACCATGCCTGTGGAACTAAACTTAGTATTTTTATTTTCTCTTTGATGTTGTACTATTTTTAAATTTTTCTTATAGTTTTCCTGACAAAATAGTGTACTCATCTCATTGGTGTCTTCATTTCCAAGGGAGTGGTCCAAACTTACATCAAAACTTGAACATACGGGAGAAGCGTGTATCATGTTACACATTATTAAAAGGATGCAAGGACAATTTCTCTTTCACAGCAGCAAGCCTTCCCGTAGCTAAAAAATTTATATGGTAAACTCGGTTTGGTACTAATGAAACACAAAGCAATTAAACTCGGCCAGCTTATTTTTCAAGAACTAAAATGAGAGGGCAGATTTTCGTACGACTACTCACATTCTTCAATTACAGTATACCGTTAGGTTGAGTTTTATGAATTTATTGTTTTACACTGTACGCGTAAAGCCAACGTTTCTTCACCAGCGACGATAGACTTCATTTCTAACTACAAAGACGACCTAAAATCAAGGGATAGTAGGCGATGGAAAAATAACGTGACTACCTACTATTTTTTTTCTTGTTTAACGAATAAAATCGATGAAGAGCATGTTTAGTAACTAGCCTATGTGATTTCCTGTAACACTCTGCAACACATTTCACGGACTAGGAAGTTCCGGCCCATAAATTAAATTTCTTTAGTTTTGTAGGGGTTAATTTTTTTTTACAAGTACGGAAACCTCTCAGCCTCATAGTCACCACCCTTGTTATCCATGGTAAAAGGATCAAGTGTTTTTTTTTTTTTTTTGATAACTTATAAGATATTAATAGGAAAACTTATTCAACAAAGGGACTGCACATCATTTGAGGGCCTTAGAGGCATTACATACGCCCGGCAGTCGCACTCGTTCAATAAGTACAAAACATTATAACAATTTCTGGCTTCAGAAAAATTAAAGCATCACAATTAAAACAATTTTTTAACAAGATGGTCAGGACGACTTTACAATATCAGTTACAAATTTTTTTTATTGATTCTTGTAAAAGCTATTTAAATGAAAATTTTGGGCCAAATTAATACATTCTGCCAACACAGCTAGCAACATTAGGATAGTTCATAAGTTTGTTTACCAATGGCACAGCTGGCCTAAAGAAACAGATGTTTTCAACTGAGTTGGGTCATTAGCAGCCTATTTTGGAAATATCACATGGCCTTGCCGGTTACCTATGGTGTACACAAGGAATGCTGAGGGTTATAAAAGTGTCCGTACTTTGTTCATGGTTTACATGTGGCACGCCATATGCGTTTTTAAAAGTTCTATCTTCCAATGACCTAGTTACAACTGGCAATGCTTTATAACTTTGGTCCAGCCATGGTGCCAGGGTGTAGTCAGACAGTGGACTTCTGTTTTCCAGCCTGACGCACAACTTTATTCCTTTAATGGCAATTTTGTATTTTGCTACATGCGTTATGTCCATGCAATATTAGGTACTGTACATAAATTTAGAACAAACTTTCGCCTGAATTGAACACACGCACGCTTGTTTCGCCTGGTATTGTAGTGAAGTCGACAAATAGTGTAAAGAAAAACACAGATACACAGAAAAAGATTTTTTAAATATTTAACTGTAATAGAAACAAACAAAAACTTTATATGTATGCATGATATTTGCAACGGAAATAGTCAGAGGCGTTATAAACACTTAATGATTTGGCAATCCCAAATACGGATGATCAGTACGTACACCCTATTAAGATAAATACAGATGTAGATACAAAATCAAATGAGATAATAAAAATAAAATGAACACAGAACACTTAATTAACCATTTATTTGGATTATATTTTGTCAGGATTCACAAGAAGGAAGGTATCTTCCGTGAAAGACTTACTACAATAATTTATATACAAAATTACAACAGAAAAGCAGAGGAAAGAAATTATTAACTCACAGATAAGTATATCTAACCTGCAGAATAATAAATAATGTCGGCAGCAATATGACTTAAGAATAGAACTATTTCTTTAGGAAACGTTTATTATGTGAAGATCCCAGTTTGATGTATTTTGGTACGAATACATATTCAAGACTCTCATTGCGCTGTGTATAACTTTTAGACATTACAAAACGTACAAACTTCGTGAGTTTTTTCTCGTAAAATTTAACTTCGAAAATGTCTGCCGACGAATTCCATACAATAATTCATAAGTTAGGAAAGCTCTTGTGAAATATTTTGTAAGCCTGTCCAAATAAATTAATAACTTTAATATGCAGAACATTATTTTGGCATACTGCATTTTCAACATAATTGGTAATATAAGGCTTGCCACCCTTTTGTAAAAGTTTACGTGAATTGTGGTCATGGATAATGAATGAAAATAGCAAGACATAACTCAGTCCTCTTAGTAAATGTTTATAATTACTTAATTAAATATTAACGAAAAAATGCACATGTTTGGCAGAATAAATCTTGTCATCAAGTGACGTATAAACGCAACAAAAATTAATTACTTGTACCAAATAATAGATACAGGAACAGAGATTACAAACGACAAAAGATAACACAGACAAAACACCTACAAAAAGCCGATAAACAAATATCACAATGACTGTGGATAAAAATGTTGACACAGACAAACAAAATAGCGCTCTTGTGACAAAAAAAAATTACATAATTAAAGAGCTACTGTAAAGTTATGGAAATCATTAGTTTGACAGGAAGATTTCATTGACCCAACAAAAATGTTTTCTTCGATGACAAATATACATATTACGTTTACAAACTCATTTTTTTAGGTTAGTGAAATCTTCCCGAGTCAATTTTCATACATTCAACTGAATTTCAGCTTTCGGAAACATAAGTTTTGAAACTTGGGTTTTGAGTACCACTGTTCGCCACCTTACGATGGTGGTAAAAATACTGTAATAATAAATATTGGAGGAGTTGAAGTATAACGTTTTGGGAAATGAAGGGTAATAAACATTTAGTAAGATTTACTATGTAACGTTAAGTTAAATGTTAAATCAACTGTGGTGTATTAACAATATTTGTATAAAACTCGGGTAAATATTAATAGGAGTGCCATTATAGTAAGATGTTCTTGAGCAATAAAGTTGAAATGTACGCTGTTTTTGTTGGCCAAATTTCATGAGCATTTGTTTACTAAGACGAAATAAAACATTTTAGCTTTTAGATTGATAATGATTACCATACACAGATAAAAAAGCAGGGTTTGTCTCGGAGTGGACGTGAAGAAAGGTTGTGGGGGAGGGTGTGTTTCACATTTTTATGTTTGGAAAATCATGGAGGGGGGATATATGTTTGAAACTAGTAACCCTAACGTGTGACAGAATACATCATTCTTAAATATTTTGTTTTCATTAAAATAAAAGGGGAAGGGGGTTATACATACCCTACTACCTTCCCCATCCGTTTTCTGTTTACGTTCCTGACCGTAAAATGTCACACACAAACAAATTTATATATAAGCATACATATGTTTATATACATATATATGTATGCACGCACATGCATAATTGTAATATATCAGCAACAACCTGTTCGCGATAAAGAGCTAATTTTTTAAATTCCTGGGTACCTTTTTTTTTTTAATGACCCGCGTGTATCTAACTCTTCCACAAATGTACAATTATTTGGAAATAATGATTTGTATCAATGCTTTGGCCAATGTCAACATCGCAAATATGTACCTGTTATACAAATTAATGAAATTATCCTTTAATATCTGACAACACAATTCAAACATGAAATATTAAGAATCACTAAAAACCACGATCTTATTTTCTTCCTTATGTAAAATTTAGTTGGTATATTACATTCTTTGAAGGATGATTTCAAAGTGAGTTAGTTGAACTGTAAACAGACTGAACAGAGAAGTTTTCTTTTCTTAAACATGTTCTCTTTTTGCGAACGAAAAAGAAAATGGCGGAAACCAAACATTTTGAATAGACAAAGATCCGACGCACATACTATACAACCATTAACTCCACATTCTTTTGTCCTGTTTAAAAAAGGAACTTGGGGCTATCAACGGCCTCTGTCACACTAGACATGTCAGCTAACAATGTCATAATACTAACCAATTAATGGAGTAATTTAAAATTTGTTATTTTACTAATTTTTATTTAACCCTTTCTATGTACATGGCCTCAAAAAAAATTGAACGTTCACAATAGTGCAGATAAATAACTGTACGTAGTAACTTTACAGATGAACGTTAGTATCAGTTTGGCATTTCTATTTTATTTTATTTTTTTTACAGCAGGAGCGCTTTTGAAACGGAAGTCACGGTAGTGTGCCTACAAATTACGTGTGTCATCTTTCACCTTAATGTGCACGAGTTTTTAATTTGCAATTTTACTGTAACATATAATTCTAACTGTGTCTACGCACGGTTTAATGTAAATTAAATCCAAAAAAACCAGAGTGTATTCGTGATGTTATAAAATTAACCTGCGTCCTACAGTAAATAACTTCAGTTCGGACTAACGCAAGTTCGTCCGACACGGAAGTTCTCTTGTCGATATTCTTCAACTTATTGTCGTAAAACCTTCTCTTTTTAGCTCTAGATGGTGGAGGCTTCGATTTATAACCCATCGCACAACACAAGTTTTACAAACTCTGTAAACTTCCTATTCATATGCATTCACAGCCAAGCGAAGCTACCATAGTAAAATTATATGTTGACATTTGTGTATGCTATCAATATCGTGCGACACTCGCAGCTCCTACCCATTACGAGATAAGCATGTAATAGGAGTACGCCCAAACAACACAGCCTGCTTGCCTCGCCTTCCTCCTTCCAGGCCGTCCGGATGAGAATTAGCGGAGGAACTGGGCGCGACGTGCGAGAGACAAGAGTATCAGGTCTGGAGTCGTATAGAGCGGAATAGTGCATGATTATCTACATTTCAGCTCCTACATCTATAATTATCAAAGCATTGTTCTGAAAAAATTCCACATTCAAGTACGTTTCAGACCACATTGCATGCATATTTTAGAAACTAGATATGTAAGGAAACTTCTCTAATTTTAATTATAAATGGTTTGATTTAAGGAATCTTATTTCTAGTAAAACTTGCTTGAAAATGGAAAAATTCAAGATTTTAGTTTTAAACTTTATTTATAATATTTAAAAGACAACAAATAGATATGATTTATATACACTTAAATTATAATCACTTCTTTCTGAATAAAATAAACTTTAAAGATCTAGATATCTCAATTGTAAATAAATTTATAAGACTTTGTAACAGCTTACAATAGCAAAAAATTACTCTGAGTGTTAACTTAGGCCCTCAACACCCAACGATGAAACACAAAATGTTTTAAAAATTGGTTCTGAAATCTTCAAACATAATAAGTATCCAAAAAATAAAAATTCTCAGAAATGATGAAGTAACCAATTAATTTCAAATTTGTTGAAATGGTATGGAATGACCCCCTTGTAACATTAGAGGTGGAATTTTATTACTTTCTGATCACACACAAAAATAAACGAGTAATGGAAAAAGTAACATTGCACCGATGCCGTCACGCTACCCAACATTCGCTGGATTGTGGGGGGTTTTGGGCGGGGACACACAACTATGGCAGTGTCCTCGTAGGATCGCATGGTAACAAACTCAGTGGATGGTTTTAATATTACTATTCGATACAATTGTACTGGGATCGAATAGTAAAATAAAACCCATCCACTCTTTATTTTTCCACAATTCCATCATCCTTAAAATTCACTCTATATTATTTGGTGTCGCAAAGTAACAAAATCAGATGGGTTTAATAGTACTGTTTGAGACAATTGTACTGGGATGAAATAGTAAAATAAAATCCATCTGCTCTTTGTTACTTTACGGTGCAACTTCCAAATAATTTATTCATTTTTCCATGTCACTGTAAACGTACACAAGTCGACATCGCAGCAAAGTGTCCGACATAATATTTTATAAAATAAAACCCAGAATATTATTTGATCCAAGCGACTTACAACAGGAATATCCACTCCATTTCTCTCTAGAAGTGTTAACTTCGTCCGAAATTGGACGTTGCACATTGCGTCGTTAGTTACACAAACCAAATCGAGCATGTCTTTACATAAAACACATCACTGTTTTCAGCAACCTAAACACTAATCAACAAGGCACTCCCGACAACAAATTTGTTGTTGGAGACAGTTGAAGTTATCTTTCACTTTTTATTACGTACACTGAAGTGTTGTTATGTAGCTAATCACATACAGTACACCCAACACCATAAACGCATAACTATAATGGGTTATTCCTTGCCAAGTAGCCTAAATGTCCCCACCATTTTTGTCTCATATTTTGTTCATAAGTTTACAACAGGAAGACCAAAATAATTTACCAAATTTTCTAAGATTGTAGACCTCTAGTTAGTATTGTTTTTATCTAGCCTCTTTTCAGTGTAGGGATGCCAGCAATACAATGTGTTATGATGAATATTATGGCATTTTTATGTTACCATTTTTCGTAAATGTACATTTTCTTAATCGTGGCACTCATACTCAGCTTTTTGCGTAGATTACAGGCACAGTATGTATAAGATAATAGAATAATATTTTGTTCAGAAAGTTGACTCAAAGTGGGCTTAAACCATTTGTTATGACTCAAACATAGCTACACTTGCACAAAATGAAAAACCACTGTGTAGAAGTTCATAGCTCTTTACTGCAGCTGCTACAACATCACACTCATCACTGACTACCGTCTCTCTATACCTGCTGTCCAGCAGTGTCCCCCTCCTTCTTCCAGAGGGGTTGAGGGTGCCGAACTGGTCAGCATCTCGCCCCAGACGAGGCTAAACACACTTGTATAGTCAGGCTCGCAAAAATGTTTCTTCCCTACACTGTCCCAACACTATGACAAATCGCACAATACTAAACACCATTACAGAATGTTTTAATGTATTTTGATAAGTTTTCCGGCTGTGACAGCTCCCAAACTATGAGGTACGTGCCTAGAATTTTTATCATGTAGCCTATTATTCGTATATTTAAGAGTAAGCTATAAAATTTATAGCACTATGCGACTAATAACTTTTTAACAATATTCTTAATTTTCATTGAAATCTGTGTCGGTGGGTGACATTTTCATACAATACGGGGTGAATTGACATGGAATGACCCTCACACAAAGCTGATCTCATAAGTGTAATTCTTTCTTCAGAAAGTAGACTAAAAATCATAAAGTTCCTAGCATGGCTGAAATTATGCAGCTTGATTGAACATACATTACAAGTATGGTGGTGTCAGAGAAGCTGTAGGCCTACTATTTACTTGATAGGCCATGAGGCAGCATGAAGTTAACATTAATGTCCTGAGAATGCAGGCATACCTACATACAAACCAGTGTTTAATCTATCGAGACTGTACTTGTTCAGCTATTATATCCTCATTGTTATCTAACTGAACAGTTCCCATACGTTCAAACGGAGGGCTTGTTTTCATCAGAACACCACACTTCACACTTTTCCAATACACCTCGGACTCGCATAGCACGGATTCACTTACCGCGAATTCACACAACGCGATAATAAAAATTATGTATAAGATTCAAATAGCGCGACAAAAAGCTCGCATAACGCGAACGGAATATGATGCTTAAATTCATTGCTATAAGCTTGCCGTCGCTCATTCACGTGTGAATGCCGCTTCGGCGATGACAAGACAGGCCGGCGTATCGGGCTTCCTGTCCTGTCAAGCCAGTAATCGCTGTGCATGCGCGCACATGAAACGCTTACGTGCTAGTTAGTTTTGTTTTCTGAGCCATGGACGAACATCTTGCATAACAAGCTACAGTTATTTTTTGAATAGT
>PNEQ01072893.1:0-30072 GCA_003012365.1 Medauroidea extradentata | reverse complement strand
AGGTCGAGTTCGTCATATGTTATTTCACTAATGTTGTATTCAAATAGGAAAATACACGGAACTACGTACAATAAATCGCTACCAACCATACAAGCAGTAAAGTAACTCTTGTTAGTGGTGATGTATATGCAGTAACGGCTAGTGATTTTTTTCAAAGGTTAAATCTTTAGTGCTCACTTTATTCCGAATGGCCTATACAATTGAATAATCCTAGTTAAGTCACGCATTACTGATTTACCCCAATAAACTTTATATTAACAAAGCATACTGCATTAATTTTCTGAAGTTTCTACGACATGATTTTGGGGTTATGAAAAATGCTTCTAAATTTAAAAAAAAAAAAAAATTCTTGCTATCAAAGCAAACATACTGACCTCTTCTAGTTGGTAGAATTTATATGACTTAATTTTTTTAAAGTGAAAACTGGAATAAAATATAGGCTTTTATACAGTCAGTATGCAAAAGACAAATAAAATTGCTTAATCGTAACAGCACAGGCAAAAAGTGTGTTTATTCTTTTTGCCTGTGGTCAACCATGCCTCACCAGGGTTTACCTCCCTATAGCTTGCCACCCCGTACGAGTCTATGAGGATCTGAAAGCCTCGTGTGAACTTGTTGGTGCGGTTAAAAGTCGGTGGGTTTTCTGGCGTCTGAATCACGTTCAGGAATGAGGGAATGGAACTGCCACTTGTTCGCTGCAACAAGAAAACATTACATCTTACTTCTCGTTTTGAAATATTCTGCTTATAATTTATCATAACCTAATTAAAGACAATATTTTTATAAATGCTGTTAAGACCTTGAAATAGTACATGCTAAAAAATATGACCACAAATACAAATTTTACAGCAGAAACATTAAGCAACTCTTATGATTTTTTTCTCCTTTGTATTACGTTCTGGGTTACCTCTGATAATGAATGTCAGGGAAATGAAAATAAAAATTGGTCAGGGAAAGTCAGGGAAATGAAGTTATGGTTAGAGAGTGTCATAATAAGTATGAAGTGAAGAAATTTTGGTCAGCACTCAACATCTAGGTCTTTAGCGCTAGTGAGGGGTGACATGTGAGTATGTAAAAGCATCAGAATGAAGATATAGGGTAAACTGGAGATCCCCGAGAAAACTCTCCTGCCAGCGGCATCAACCGGCAGATTCCCACATGCGAAAATCCGGGGACCGACCCCATCACGAATTAAATACAGTAAGTAAGAGAAGATTCAGTAAGACACTTGCAAAATATAGTGTCAATATTAACTAAATATATTTTAATTTTTTCAGCAGCGTCAAAAACAAAAATTCAGTTTATATCTTGTTTGATACCAGTTCTCCCAAATTTTAACTCTAGAGTTCAAAAATTGATAACGTAACCACTATCAAAGTTGACATCGATGAAAAACTTTTGTCATTGTCCACAAGCTGTCAGATATTGCATGTTTCTATGTCGGAGATTGTAAAGAACGCCCCTCACAAAAATTTGATCCTTCCTGTACATTTTGGTCCTTGCAGCATTTCTTTGGTCAATATCCGCTGTATTCCACACATTATAATATTTTACAAATTCCTACTACACAGCGTTCCAACCTTAGACTGCAGTTCAGAGCTTATGACGCGTGCTGTTGCCAGATCGCAGCCACGTTACAAAGTTCGGGAGATGTACACATTCATAATTTTTAGTACTAAATGTTAAATTTTCATTTTTGAATTGATATTTTGTAATTTGTTTAACATTACGCTTCAAAATATGCATCTACTCACATTTTTATATTACTTTAACATAAACTGTTCACATGCCCCACTGATATGAATTCATTAGATTATAAGTAATAGGCAATTTGTGAAGAAATAATTATCACATACTTTTTAATCATTAAAGCCACTTCCAATAAAACGCGACATTTCATCCATAGGAGTAGCATCTGTCTGAAGACAGGAATGTGGTTGGGGCAACGATGGTGATTGTGAAATTGATTATGGAAAACCAAATGTCATGTAGAAACTGGACAACCTGACTGTTTTGTCATTGTAAACTTTAAACTTTTTCTGAATTTACATTTGAAGTGAGAGGAATTTTATGAATAAAAAAAATACGAACGTTTGGCCTTGCTGTAAACGATCCTTCATTTCCACAACATTTGTGACACATAAATTTGTCTTCCAGTATTGTTTAACTTTGTTTTACTATAGTTATATTGTTCTTTCAAGACAAAAACACCAAACTGAAGCTGATTATATACTTAACTGAATTTTCGTCAATGAACTAATGAGTCAAAACCAGGTAAAATTTGTCTTGAAAAAAAAAAAAAAAAAAAAAAGAATACGCAGTAAAAACCCTGAAAACACCTTTACAGACGAGTTAAAAGTACCATATTGCTGTTGTTTCTTCCTGAAAGTGTAAAATGGTTCGTTTGGAACAGCTAGTTGATTTGAATGCTTCCTTAATTGTGTTAATAGTACGTATGTGAAAAATACTGGAATATGTTCAACACAATATTCCTCTCCCTCCATCGTAGTCTCTCTATATTGTGTCTTTGGATGTTACTTTCCTTACAAATAAGTGTTTACCAAATCATTCATTAAAGAAATGTATGCTTCCAAATCAGTCACTGAGCACAATACATCACGTGGCTGCATGACATGGGTGCACTACTTAGTTTAAGGCTAGGCATCAGTCGCCATATTGAATTATTTTATTTTTGGTTCTTATGAAATTCTGAGAAGAAAAATGTGGAATTTGTTACTATAATATCAATTGTATTTACCATGCGCTACAATAAAAGCATCGCAGTTGAATTTTGAGCGTATATTTAAGTCGTAATCAGTCAAGCAAATTAAGAATATAAAAAATATTGCTCAACTAATTACCGCTTAAATATACATTAAAAGTTCAACAGCAATTCTTTTATTGTAGCACACGGTAAATATAATTGATATTTAATAATAAATTTCACATTTTTCTTCTCAGAATTTCATAAGAGCGAAAAATTAAATAATTCAATATGGCGACTGATGCTTAGCCTTACGATGCGGGACGAAACAAATCAGCTGACTAAAGGAAGCTTTATTTTATTACTATCCTACCCTGACAGAACAGCTCAGTCAGTAAAGATAATGGAACTAACTTCCAGGGCTCGTCAAGATGTGTTGACTTGTGGGGCGAGCGCGATGACATAATACGCAACACATTTTATGCTACAAACAAAACAACGGTTAAAGATTTTGTAGTGGTGTTGCTTTTAAAAATAGGTTTAGCTCATTACGAACAACTTCTTCACTTTCATCCCCCATCTAACTTCAATAATAAAAAGTTTCTCAATGACCAACTTTTAGATGTCTCAGTTCGTTAAAAAAACACATGTAATGTTAGAAAAAATATTCTGTACATCTAACAAAACAAAATTAAACCTTCAGATTTCTTCATTGGCATCCAGATATACGAAATTACACACCAGAAAAATCTGGAAACAATTTTGCTTTTGTTCGACAGTTACTATGTGATATATTTAAAGGATGCATGAAAACAGTTCCAAGTTCAAAATCTTTGTTTTTTAATTTTTTAAACCCCTTAGAATGATGTAAATTGACAAACAAATATATTATGCGATGCGCGTTTCGATGCTGCACAATATGAAAAAATTTAAAGACCAAAGTTACAATTTAAAAATCTTGGAATTTCTGGCAACATCGCGCTCCGAAACAAGGACAGTGCTAACGGCAGTTATCATGCGTTGTAAAGAAAAAGCAAATGTTCATATAACCCTGTACTGCAATCTAGGCGTGAGACGCTCTATAGCAGTAACTAAACCAAACAGCTCTCATCACTGCAATTCAAGGATTTTCCCATGGTTCTCATGCATGTGAAACACGGCTGGAAGATTTTCTCAGAGCTCTCCCATTTCTACTTACCTTCCTTTCCATTACTACTACACTACCATCTAATCTTATGCTATCCATCCTGCAGGTTGGGTGGTCGATAGGCATGCCTCATCAAGAAGAGGTGCCAACCCTACCCTTACCCCAATCTTCCCTCATTCATTGTGACCCTGCCAGAGATGGAACACACCATGTTGAATTTTTTTAGATCCTACTATTGTGTATACCAAAATCATTATATTAGTAGGCTTAAGGGCGCAGTCTATTAAAATTTTCATCGCCACATTTTTATTTTTATATTTGTACTACATCCCCCCCCCCTTCCCTATTTTATATGCAAAATGTGACTAAATTTTGCTTGTAGTTTTTGCGTAAGAGCTCGTTAAAGTCAAAATGTGAATGTTATCGTTTTAAAGATAACACTAAAACCAACTCACTTACCAAACTGAAAAAAATCTTAGTGAATAATGATGTTGTAGGCTACAAGTTCATGTATATTAAACCACAAAATAACGTATTTTTGCAATTTTAAAACTTTTATTTTAAATTTCAGCATTTTTTTAAATACAAAAAAATATATTTTTTGTTTTTACGTACAAGAAATTGTAGCCTGCAATTTTTTTTATACGTCAGTCGGATTTACTGTTGTCCTTAAAACAAAAACGTGCTAATTTTGACTTTAGGCAAATCATTACACAAAAACTATGCTAGAGAAAAAAATTTCATAAAACAAAATTTAGTCATATTTGGAGTCTAAAATAAGAAAAAAAATCTGTTTCAAATAAAAAATATAAACTTGGTGAAAAAACTTATGTAGACCGTGCCCATAAGAACCGACCACATATACAGATCACAATGTTGAGTAGAACTATTTCAATACTCTTATAGCAAATACTCTTTGTGCTCAATGTGGTTGGAGAAAAAAAAAAACAATGTAATTTAAATGTTCTCCCTCTTTTATGAACGCTTTATTGCTTAATGTGGCCACAAGCAATAGTCAGATGTATCGTTTTTCTGTGACCAGGATTTGTGTTTTCACTCCATCTTAAAACTTCAGATGCAATTGCAATGACAAAAAAATAAATCAAGCAAACAGCGAATACTTTTGCCTTTTAAACAAAGGTGAGTCTTGTGTCAAAAGGAGGGAAAAAAATATGTAGGCAGTCACAAATACTGCAATCAGCATTAATAAGAAAAAGAATAAACCAGTACAATTTTTAAGTATTTCTAAAAAATTGTCTAAATCCATATTGTTTCCTAGGAAATGATTCCGCTTTTATTATTACAGTGGAAACTCATGATGAACTGTAAAAGGCAACAAAAATGTTTTGTGCAAGATTTGTGCTATCAGACAATTTACTTGTAATTTAAAGATATATCATATGGTACACATAAAAGTAGTTTTTACAGTGAAGGTGGTTTTATAAGCCATACTATTTATAAAGCGGTTTCATTGTATTTAACTAAATACACAGCAATCAGCATATGTTAAATACAACACTTACTATTGTTTAACAGCCGATAGTGACAGAAATGAGGCAAAAAAAACATTTATATACCAAACTGCAAGAAAAAAAAAAAGTCTATTAGTACAAGCAAGTTTACTTAACAATGCAAAACAGACATATTTACGTTGACACCCATATTATTAGAAGCAGTAGCACCCATCCCATTCTATGCTGCAATGCCATTCCATGAATTGTGGACAAGAAGACTCTGCGAGAATACATCTCAAGGTGTGACGTCACAATGTGACTTTAAAATATAATGCATATCTCAAGGTCTGGATGGTAATAAACCATTTTAGTTTGAAAATTCTAATCATGTTGGCTCTTAAAGGCATCCCAAGTATCCTATACACAATCCAACCAAAAATGTTTAAAACCAATCATCCAATCACTAACAAGTCTTTCTCCCGACAGCCCATGATGCCCCCTTTGTTCCCAGCATGCCACTTCTGATTCCTGTGATGATCAGTGCCCAAAATCATTAGCCATTAAATTTTAAAAATAAAAAGTGTTAGAAAAAATAACCTAGCATACAAATAAAATTATGGAGATCACTTTTTGAAACAATGCTGATAAATCCTTGTGGCCACAATCAGCTACATCTTGTTGAACTATGCAACAATCATAAGCAAAAGCAGGTTAACACTAAACATATTTCATTACAGTTTAAAAAGCCAACTAATGCTATGCTAATGGAAAGGTACATCCCTCAGAGTGAACGGGTACATTGCACTAAGGTTACGTGGCACGTGGCCACAGTAAACTGCTTGTGACGTGATGTACATTGGACTCTGGAAAATTAGGGGTGAAGCCCCGGACGACGACAACATGTTGAATTAAAAATAGAAAAATTAGTGCAACTTTCTAAAAAATGTTCTTACTTACTCCTCCATCAGCAAGGGCTTTCTGGACGCTAGGCAAGTCACTAACGGGAACCCAGCACTCTCCAATGAGACACTTCTTTGTCACATCCATGTTGAACATGTTAAGTGTGTGGTAGATGGCTTTCATCTTGCGCACCATCACCATCCACATCTGCAGCTGGGAAGCCACATTCTGCAGTACACGATGTTTGTGGTCGTGGGTCTGATTCAAAACCTTCCTCGGGTGAGAAAACAAAGAATTACTGTCAGTTAAGAAGATCCATGGCATTGCGAATGGAAAGTTAAATACAGAGCAAATAATAAACTGCTCGTAACCTTAAGTATAGAATGCTTTAAAAAATTTTACTTCTGCAAGCTGCAACCATTTTTAATAAAAAAAAAAAAAAAGACAAATATTTACCTGCCAACAACTACAACTACAACTATCTTTGCCACTTCACTAACAGTAATAAATTATAGATGCTTAGTTGGTGAAATGATCCCTTTGCAAATTAAAACTCACTATATACAGGATGGCTACCCATTTCACATTTTGAAATTCCTGTTTTTTTCCAGATTTTCAAGGCTGGTTTCCCTCAATACACGCACAAAATGTATGTACCAAAATTGAATGGTAATAAACTCGAAAATAATTTATAGCTACAAATAATGTATTCAAAATATTTTTCACACAATAAAAATTATTTAAACTATATACGCATTTATTACAGTAACGCTTACAAACACATTTCACATTCATCGAAAACCAAAACTACACGAGTACAGCTGTTCAACATACATATGAGCTACTGAGTGAAATATGGAGGTATCCAGTTAACTACTGCATATGATAATTTTGTTCTCTATGCCTGCAATTTATTAGCTATGGTACAGTCAGTAAAAATGATAGGTAGCAAAGATGCCAAGCTTGCAGCACTATTGAAAGACGAAACAACACCTGCTGTAGGCCTACACCATAAAATCTCTGTTCTAGATGTTTATTCATTAACAAGAAGTGTTTTTCATGTCGCAGCACCTGTGTTTGGGCAGGCAAACCTAAACGAGTCGCTACTCTGCAGTAGTGGTCTCTAAATCTTGATTTATTTTTTTCATTTCAAGGACATCAATGGGTAAAAATCTTACCTTATTTGCTGCCAAACAATTGGGCTTTGAACCTTTAGCATGACTAACAAGGGTGGTTAATTTTCCCATTACACAATTTGCACAAAGCATTTGCAGGGGTGTCCAGCCAGATTCCAGTTCCAAAATCCCATATATTTCCCATACCTTTCCCACATTTTTCTCAGATGCACGTACAAAGGAAAAAAAAACAACAGAAAAATTACAATAAATGCTATGACAACCTCCATATGAAAATTTCCTGCGTTAACAATAACTAAAAACAATACAGGTGCTGTAGAGGAAATACTTTCGTGCATTGTGTTACAAGGCAAAATTTGATGAACGCGGCAGAAATATGTAGGTTACCATGCACCGTCAGTGAGAGAGGTAAATGAACTGTAACAGCTGTTTAATAGGGTGCGCAGCCACCGCTTGTGCATGTTTCTTTTGTTGTGTCCGTTTCTAAAGTGAGATAGCATCTTTAGTAGCTATGTTTTTCTTTATTTACTTCCTTCAGGTGCTCTTTCAATGGCAGAAAGAAACCAACATGGCAAAACATCCTACATCCTGTTATATGTGGATACAACCACACACAACAAACCGCTATATGACACTATGTAATATATGACCCCAAGTGCTAATAAAGAGACAGAGTAAAGGAAACAACACTCCCCACTGCCAAAAATTTGTTTGCATGACCGAGTTGTCCATGCAAACCAACAAGACCAAATGTCAACCTCCACTCTCGAAAAATATAAATCAATGACAGTGGCTTTTACAGAACCGTAACACTTCTATCACATATTTCTTTAGCTAATATATATTTCGAGCAAAATGAAACGGTACTCTAACTGCACGTGAACAACAATTACATTAACAAAAATAAAGTGAAAACTTGTATTTGTAACTTGTAGGAATGACTCATTACATCACAAAGTTACGAGGTTATGGTCATTTGATAAGTTATCAGAGTAAAGTTTTCTTGCATCCAAAATGTGAATCGAAGGAGCCAATTGTATGGATGCATAAAAAGGATTGATTAGATCAAATGTAGCATTTGGTGAAAGGGTTTCACATCGCATAAACGAAGAAGCACAAATCTATTTTTATCGTGATTGTTTTCCAGTTTTCATGTAAGTGCAAGAGTATGGATATCTCTTGGGAACTTTTACAAGACCTCGTTCATCCATGAACTATCTGCCAATCACAGACGCCCTGAACTAGTCAAACCTCGTAAATTGGTTATAGCCATTGCAAGGTTGGGCGTGGAAATTTTTGTTTTATCTAGAGATGCTTGGTAAAAATTCATGAAGTTAGGGTATGTAAGACAAAATTTTAATTTTAACATGTTTGAAATTTAATCGGGTTGATATTAACCTGCGTTCGAATTTCAATTGACTGCCCTTCGATCAACTTCTCACCTGCACTGAAAAGCATTACAGGCATTCTTAAAGATTTTTAAAAGATTGACAAAAGCTGGCCACATGACTGAGATTACCTACCCCCCTACTCCAGCGGGCGAGTTTTCGAAAACACCTGCTGTGGTTTTGGTTGTCTACTGTTAACGTTTTTTTTTTGTCAAATGGAGACTTCCACCTGCTAGCCACTGCTTACCCTGCTCAGGAGGCTATTAGATGGACATCCAAAATGGGTCAATTTCACTCAGGTTACGTTTCAAATACCTTAAACTGAAATTTTGGCTGGGCTTATCAACTCTCGTAAACATTTGAAAGTGCCCAAAACGAAGCAAAGCAGCTCCATCACACATCTGCGGCACTTTTAAATGTTGGCACACGTGCAGCCTTTTTTTTGGTCTTACGAAAGTAGCCAAAGTGGTTCCACCACCCCGGATAAACTATGACCTTGAGAACATGACAACACACTATACTTACAGTGGATAAAACATCAGCGGATAATGCCCAGAACTTTTATGAATTTGACACGGACCGTTCCGCGTCCCCTCAGCTGAAGCCCGCTGTGTGCACCGCGCCTACCAACTGGAACAGCCTGCATAAGGGAACGCACCCAGACACGTGGCGCTAAGAGGTAGCGGTGCCCAGACGCCACCCCCAGACACAGAGTGGTGCCAAAATGTGCATCTGTACTAAGAGACCCCCAGCAAATGTAGGGAAAGTGCCCCATACGTATTAATGCCCATAAACAGCCATTTACGTGGCAAGTGTCATGCTGCCACTTACGGGCAAAGTGCAGAAACATGGGTGGCACCCACGTTTGCTGATTGAAGTTTAAAGGACAGGAGTAACGTTGTTTCTACTTTAATAGTTTTTAATTATCATCTGTAAGGTTTAACCTCAAACGTCTCAGAAACACCCCTGCACCATGCCGGCAACATGGACTCGCCTACGCGACCAGCCATGCCGCGTAAAAACCTGCAAGTTTAAAGTGAATTTAAATATATGAATTTTGTTAAGTGTTTTCAAGTGTTCTTCGTTCTTTCCTAAAAATTCAAGAGCTAACCTACACATTACCGCAATGTAACGTAACATAAATCTCTGGATACCTGAAAACAGCATGTCTGAAAATAATTATAGAAACATTCCCTAATATTATTTGGAACTCTAATCGTCAAGAATTTGCATTTAAAAATTATCCTCTTTTTTTTTTTTTTTATTGTTTAAGGTTTTTGTGCAATGATGAGCGCGTGGCGGGAACTTTCTGGACAAGGCAGGTGCACCGCCACGGGCTCGGCAGTTGGCGGTTAGCGGCGTAAGGAGGAGGTTGACTTTCTGTGTCACTCCGGACACCAACAAACCTTTGTTCAACCTATCATAGTGTATCAATAGTTAACATTAGTATCTGGAACTTTTCACTTTAACTTTATTATGTGCCCAGAGTTACCTCCTCCACCCCTGCAACTCGTGATGCCTAGGGGCTAAGCTTTATTTAAATTTTTATCCAGGCCATGTGGCTGTTTATGCTGTGCAGTTTCACTCACCGGACAGGCATAGGTCCGGGTCCGCTTCAGCCACCCGCCATAGTGATAATGGATGTACAGTAGAACCCTGATTTAACGAAATGCCATGGGACCTGAAAATGTTTACTCTAAATCAATGTTTCGTTAAATCCGACTTAGCTCCCCCATCCCCCCCCCCCAAATGCAAAAAAATGGTTAAATCCTCGGGCATGTTTCGTCGGAATTTAAGGTAATTTTAAAAAAGTATATTCGCTCAAAACAATAACAAAACACATTTACCGTCAACAGGTAAGCCATAACTGTGAAAAGAAAAAAATCTGCGAAAAACTTCAAAAACTTTCAGTGCAACGCTCGGCGAGCGTGCGCATGGCGAGTTAGGCCGTCCTTGTGCACGCCATCAACACCTGAGACGTGATGACTAACACCGACTAGCCGTCAATCTTTTTGTCTATCTCCCGCCCACTCCGCCGACAAAATTAAAGAAATTCCTGTGAAAAATTGTAAAAAAATAAAACTGGATTAAAATTTTGCGAGACAACCGTAAAATAATAATTGAATACGCGCAGCAGTGGCCATTATAGCTTGTATGCAGCCGCGCTCGTGAAAAAAACTCTGTTTGCTAGCTAAAAATACTTTGCACTCAAGCGTTTTTTAGCATCGGAGAAACAAATTATTTAAGTTTACGGTAATAAATTCGTTGTAAAAAGCCTGCATAAATAACATCAAGAATTTTTTATAAACTCTCTTGTTTTATCACGGGACGCGAGTGTGAATAATCACACTGCACACCACTGCATTCTATCGGTAATAGAATTATTCAAGAGAGCATGCTGCCGCGAAGCACTATCTATGAATTGGTTCTTGTGCTGTCCACCGCCGCGCTGTGGAGACTGTGTACCTAGAAGTTCGTTCACTCGCTAGCCGCTAGGATGATGATCTAGGTGCGGCCGCGCCCTTGTTATGCAACACAGCGCCGCTCGCTCTGCCGCGCCCGCGCGTATCTCAATATCATTCCTGCGGCCAAAGTTTTCAACGAATATTAACGAATTTTTTTTTTGTTTCTCGATGGATGGTTTAAACTTTTCTACTGAGAAATAAGAATATACTGCGGTCAGTGCTAGTATTTCTAAAGGAATTAAATTACAATTAATATTCCATTTTATCAAAGTCACTTAGTTATTTAATGCATTTTTTTGTCATGTTTTGAAGGTTCCTGAAAATCCTTTCGTTAAATCGCTGTTTTAATTATTCCCGAGTTCGTTACATCGGGGCTGTACTGTACTGTGATTCCTCAATAATAACCACTTCAGAAGTACGTGTCTTATTTATTGGCTAGCTGCTTCATGGCCTTAAGGTTACGGGATACTGAAAAACCACCAATCCCCTAGTGTTTTGTATTGTGTGAGTGGGTGTCCAGGTGCTCGATATCCTTGGCGAGTGTCTTGTATGTGCATTGAGGTTGGGAACACCTAAAGAGTCCCCTGCGTATCTAAGACGCCGTGGCCGTCAGCCGCACGACCCGTGTTCTCCGAGTGCTCGTCTTCCCTGACTTGCTGGCGCTACCTGGCAGCCTGCCCTCCGCACGCCACTGTCGTGCAGGACAGGTCTCGTATAATTTTACCATAGATATTGCAACATTCATCCCCTCACAGCAACCCCCGTTCGCAAAAATTATATACAATTCCAATACATTTCCCGCAATAAGTAAAAGTAAAATCCCGCACATTTCCCGGTCGCTGGACACCCTGATTTGTACTACTGGGGTCCCTATACTAAGATTCTATACTATAGCAAATAGTATATACTTCGCAAATATTCATCACCGGACTTGGGCCACAAATTCACATTATTAAAATTGCTAACACCACAAATATTACGCTATGAACTTCCAAACGTAACATTTCAACATCAAACACAAAAATATGGCGTAGGAAGACTCATTAAATACTTGCTTAAATATTAAAATGTAATGGCAAACATCCTCAATATTTGTTTTCACTTGGCTAGCGGAGCATGTGCGAGAGAATAACGTGTCTTAGCATTCAATTGTCATGTGACTGAGATGCATGCTGAGTGAAATATAGATCACTATGCTGGTGAACAGGCTGCTGCTCCAGTTGTTGCCATTTTCCTTTTAACAACTGTGATGAGCTGTAGCCTGAGTGAGCAAAGATTGGGAAGTTTTGAAATCCCCGCCTTGGACTGTTGTTCACGCTGCCGCCGTGTGCGCTGCTATCCTCTTCACCTTTCTCCTCCCACTACTGACGTGTGCATGCACATCCCCCCCTTCTCCACCCCTCGCTCGCTAGTGGGACTCTGGCAGACTCACACCTTTCCTTCATTCCAGCCGGAACTACGGTAAGCATGTAATCTACTGAACAATTCAAGTAATGAATCCGGCTCGGGTAGGCTCCTTTCATCCGTCCGATTTGATGAGAGCTTTTCTTTGTTTGCTGAACTGTAAAACCCTGCAAATTATGTGTTCAATATAAAGTTTGTTTTTAAAGGTCCGTGTGTGCCTGCTTTGGTAGTCTAGCAACTCCGCTGTTTCTACCCCCCTCCTTCCCTGTTCTTATTGTGACTCCCCGTTGTTTTACTTCTATTGTACTATTGTGCTGTAGTACGGTTTGAATACTGTACGCGGTACACAACATAATGTTAACATGACTGCAGAAATTGTGTTTATTGAAAAGTGTCACAAAACATTAATAAGCATTTAAAATTTCCTAACACACAGAAAAATGCCTGGTAATTCCAGGTATTCCTTTCTTTTTCTCTCCCCCCCCCCCCCCCAGTTTCTTGTTATTTTCCGCTTTTCCAAATTTCTTGATTGGGTGACCATCCTGAAGTACCAAAAACTTCAAAATTTGATACTAAAAATACCACAAGATAAATTTTGAAATTTTAACACTGTCCAAACACTACAAAAATTAAATTTTTTTATGTTCCCGTGGTGATTTTTTTTAATTTTATAATAAAATTATTAATGTTGTATGAGAATATTAGACACAGTGATATATTATTAAAATTTTGACTTGGCAACGACTTTTAGGTGTCATTCTGAATAATTACTTAGCTAGATGAAATATCCTTTGAGCAAAAAATCTTAAACCATAAATAAAGCAACTAACAGTGACTGCAAAATGTTGTCAGCAATGCTGACCTGTTACCAACAACACTGTATTAAAACAGCATTACACAAGACCAGGGCTGCCAAAAGAGTGGAGGAATGGTAAAAAGAACAAATGCCTATGAGATTAAGGGCACTGCTTACCTAGGAGCTCTGGCACAGCAGGAATAGGGATTTACATATTAAATTATATTTGGCGGTGCTCAGTCATTTTTAACTATACTGCTTTCGGACAAAAAACATCCATCTATATTCGTGAAGAGGAGAATATTGTTGCAAGAAAGAAAATGTAACAAAATATTTTAAAAATAACATTTGCAATTGTTTTTTTATAGTGAAAACACTTATTTGTTCATAGTTCTCGGGACATTTTAAATGCTTCTTATAGCCCTGATTAATATATATTTTGTGCCAGTTTATATCTTTCGGACACATGTAAACATAAACATTACCACGTGCTTTAATTTACATAGTCTTGTACAATGTTTACATCTACATTACACTGGCCTGAAAATGTTATCAACAATATACACTCAATAAATACACTGGTAATGAATACAATTTATAACCAATAGTAAACTTAGTTATAAATACCTGCGAGTTAATGTCTTTAATACTGGTTTCTGTGCATCGACTAATTTATACGACCCGCACTATTGCAGTTGCGAATCTCGTAAATATGTACACATTAAAATCAGATTTGTAACTCAAAACCGCCACGTAAAATAAAAAGTGACATAATGACACACGCAAATTAAGAATTCCAGTTACGTTCAATTATACTGCCATGAACGATGACACACTCAACAAAAAGTGTGTCAAACAAAATTGCTGTTTATAAATCAAGATACTCATGTTGGCGATCATAACACATAACAACTTACAGATTACCAACGAGAAAACCGTCATTTCTAATACTTATGAATGTTTTTTATCAGAAACCCGTATTAATTCCACAACGGACAAACACATTCCCAAGCAAAGCGGAGAAAACCTAACTCTGATGCCACCTGTCGTTGGAATTTTGAACTATATCAGCAGCGTGGAGCGCTCGACGCAATTCGCTAACGGCTATTGAATTTGAACGGCCCGGATGTATCAATTTCTACTGGAGCTAATAAAGTAAAACCATACAGTAGTTATGTCACTAATATCATAAATAAATATTTTAAAGTATATTAAATAGGGAGAGATCGATTCAATTTTATGTTCTTTCAGTAATGCTGTATTTAAGTACAAAATACATGGAACTACATACAATAATTCTCAGCCAACTGTAGAGCAATAATGTAACTGTTGTCAATGTTGAATTATATGCAGCAACAGCTAGTGATTTTTTTCAAATGTTAAATCTTTATAGTGATCACTTTATCCCGAATAACTTATAAAAGATCCCACAGCAATAAGGCCTCACCAAGATAAAAAAAATCTGTGGTAGCATACACGTAGGTCTGAAAGATACTGAGCCACACTGAATATAATTTAACATGTACGTCCTATCCTTGCTCTTGAGATGGCTATCAAGTAAGCAGATCCCTTAACAGGAGTCTTCAGCGGTGTTGAATTTTCAACTTTGTCACGTGGGAACAGTGTAGCGATAAGAGCCAGTGTTCTACAATGACGAGAAGCATATTGCCTCTATTCGCAGTGCGCCAAACTGGCATGCAACATTTTCATTGTAGTCTTTTTCCTATGGGACTTTAAGCTGTGACCCCATTATATTTTTCAATAGTAGGAAGTAAAGACCAACGCATCCCTCCCGCTTCACACTTATGAATTCAGGTAATAATATCGGAGATACAGCAGTCTAAAATCCCGTTTTTAGCCCTTTTGAGAGGCCAAAAAATCATGTTTCTAACAAGCATGCTGAATTTTTTTAAACATAGAAGCAAAGTTTCAAGTGAGTTTTTTTTTTCGTAGATAAACATAATATGAATAAGTTAAGCAGTTTCTAGTAAAAAATAATAGGCGTGATATACCGCAATGCTGTCCCAGTGCCACTTGAGGACTTCTCTTAAGGTACCCAGCCAGAAAACGTTAAATGAGTAAATAATATAGCTTCAAAAAATAATTAATATTTCTAACATTAAAAAAACAAAATTTTATATTTGCTTTTCGAAAGTAATACATTACGTAAAGCATCTTTCAAGATTTACAAATTAGTTGGTGTGTTAAGAACTTTGTTTTATATAAGGGAGAAGGCCACAATATTAAAACTGCACAAGGGCTAGTAAATTCTGTCGTTGGCCCTGCACAAAACAATGTTGTAACAAGCAATAACATACATTGAGTTCTTTCCGATTTTAACCAGTTTTAATTCCCCAATAACAGATTCACAACTTACCAGATTTAAGTCCTCCAGACGAGTTTGTACGCCAGACAGAATCTCTTGCCGCTCCGTGTAAACACTTGGACAATGATAAAGAGAGGCATGGAATCCAGTGCACACCTTCTTCACTCTTGACTTTAGCTGTTCCCCTTGAAAGAAGGCAACGAACACTGTCTTGAATATCTCGTTGCCAGTGCTTGGTTCCCGCAGTGGTTCCTCCATGTCGGCCTGCCGCAGGAACACATTCCCACGCGATATCCTCCACAGCATGCGCTCAAATGCTGGTAACCTCTCTCTCGATACAACTCCTGCCACAAACCTGCCAAAATTTTAATATTAAGTCCAATAATTCAACATTCAAAATTAATATCATAGTACCAGGAACCCACACCTCATGATGCAACACGCACATCATTTTTCACCAATGTATTACAATATAGGTTATAATAACTTCAACAAGCTTATCCTGTCGTGCATCTGCTTAAAATTTTGCCGTTCTAGCATACAATATTTAATGAGATTAACTAACTTCTCCCATGCCGACTTATTTCTAGTTGTCTTACAATGAGTGACTTCAGTATTGAACCTACTTTGGAATGGAACTTACATCCACCTCTACTTAAGATTACAATCCAGAACCGCACAACCGTAAACTAGTAACCTTCCTAATGCGTTATCTAGCAATATAAATTTTCAAAAGAAATATGAAAAAGCTGTATAAATGCTTCAAAAGACTAAAAATAACATACATAGCTGATGTTGAGGCACAATAATTCTGGCAATGTCACAGCCAGCATTTTAGATAGCTCATTTCAGACTAAACATATTTATAGGTAGGTATAAGTTGTTTGTCATAACGTAAGTATTTTGAATATGTAATTAATTTTAGTCTACCTAACCTTACGTATCTCATTTTGTCTTCAGTTACGTTTTAGAACATAAAACCACAGTACGACAACCAGTCAAAGTCATATACAAGAAATCTTTCCTGCTGTAAGGTACTTGGCCTACACAACCTATTTAATTTTCAAAATTTGTTCGTTGTGCGGAATTGTGGCTTCGTGTTGGCATAAGCGTAACGTAACCATAGTCTTAACTTCCGTAACTTTGAAATACGTTTATACATGGTTTTTTGGCGTCAGCATAGGTCTAATGGGATACCGAGATGCTTCAAGGAGCACTAGCTACAATGGAAGGGTGTAGGTTAGATGTCACCCGGTGCTTGGGGAACCTGGCTTGCCGAGTGTAGTGCGTTGAGATCACCGGGTGTTAGTATCTAAGTTGCAGAACCAGGACTTAACACCTCAATGTTGGTGTAGACCACGGCAGGAGTACAGCGGAACACTTTCAGTTAAGCAAGACGTAATTTTCGCAACAACTTATGTGTTAAACTTGTTAATTTACAAGCGGTGGGCTGAACCATAAATACGAGTAATTTCTATTAACAATTTGAGTATAATGTGTGACAGGCGAGAGCATTCAGGGCTAAGAAAGTGTAATTGTGTATGTGGAATCACTTGTTATTGTTTTCATTGAAGGAGGGAAGCAATCTTGTAACTTTTCCTTCTTGTTAGTTGCCCAGAGATATGTACAGTCTCAAGAATTGCCGAGAGCGATGAAGTTGTGTAAGTAGAGACTGGGATAATGTGATTTCTCAGATGGAACAATCATTTCAATGAGTTTAGGAATGCTCTCGGTAGGTAGAGTGCTAACCTATGGAGATCATGCTGTGGTGGGCCATTTCTGGGCACTTCCGGAGAGAAGTGAGGAGGATGCTGGGAGTCCAGCATCCCGGATGTTTTTTCTTGCTAGCTGGATGTGGAAGGGATCGGACGTGTGCAGGGAGAGCTCCCGTGGGCGAACGTGCCATGGAGATCCTTTAACATCGGGGCTATAGCATTCTCTTTTTGGTAGCATGAACCATCGGGCTACGCAAATAATATTGATCCGAATTTAGCTATTTATTTTTGCAGTATAAGTTGGATGTAAGCCTGAGGCGAGAGCCCACCGCGTGTGTTGTACAGGGATCTGTAACTGTGTTGTTGAGATCGAATCTGTGAATTCAATAAACATCATGCGACCGAACGGTACCTTTATCATTTATTGGTAATAACGATCTCTGGGTACACCTAACGAGGTAAATATTTGGTGGTTTTTCGCTCTTCTCTTCTCGGATCCACTACGCTGAGGTAAGAACTTATGACTCTACCACTGAAACTACAGCTAGCTGAGGGCATGTTAAATCTAATAACATTCTACGGGCAAATTACCGAGGGCGCATTTGTGGAAGCACGTGGTCGGCGTGGACGCAACGAACTGCTGTATGTGTGTGAAGGGGAGAAGTACCACCACATAGCTAACAAGAATGACAAAGATAGTGAAAATCACATTTCCTGAAATACTAAAGTAAATTTTGTTTAGTAGTTGTTTTTTGTTGTTTTCAAAAGACAGTGAAACCTATTAATATAAACATTAAAGAGACCTACATACTATATGCAAATTGTAATAATGAGGTGTGTATTTGTAGGTTTTTTCCAAAAGCACAAAAAAAGTGTATACATAAATATTTTTTCAGGCTGTTCATCCTCAATGCATTAAATTTATATTGAATGTCTCATCTTACCACAAGAAGAAAGGAAACTACTCTGCATTGAAGAGTAGTACTTGTATTAACAGAGTTTGAATTAATGAGGTACGCTGAAATGAACTCTTACGAAGACACTAGAGTCTTTAAGGTTTCAACCAAAATAAGAGAAATGCTAGAATATGATTTCTGCCAAATTTATTAGAAAAATAGATGCCATTGAGATGTGGTTCTGGTAAACTACTTATGAGGCAGTGATTATACATATTGTCTAGTTCTATGCAGAAATTATGCTGAAGGCAAACATTACTATGGCAAAATGTTTGATTCTAAAAAATTGACAGTAACCGTTATCTACGAAAGTCCTTTCCTAGTTTTTTTATACGAACTTCCACAAACCTGTTAACTTCCATAAACAATTTTTAGCGTCAACTTATGTCTTCACACTCTTAAGGTTTCTATCTACCTGCACTTGAAATGCATTGCAGCGAGTTACAAGTACTACTCATATTTTAAAGAAACATCTCAACGCACATTACGTTTTTACATCTACGAAAAGAAAATACATTTCAAACAATGTTTCTATCAGTCTAAAAATTAGGATCGCTTATTGGAAAAACAATTTTCAAGACCCTCAAAATGGCTAAAAACAGCTTTTTTTAAACTGCCGAATCCAGGAAAATTCCAACCGGATTCGAAAAACGCAATAATCAAAATAGGCGCTGGAATTTTAACCATAAGTACCGCAAATAAAATTTGACTGTCACCGCTTAGGTCCCATAGGAAAATAAATAATAGTAGAGCTCTGCGCGCCAGTTGTGGGGTTTGAATATAGAGGCGATATTGCATTACATACACAGGCCGACGTCACCCTTATTGCTCCATCGGTTTTGTGCCTCACATACACCAACGCAGCCTAACTAGATAAGAACCTTAAGGGAGACACAAGGCTCTACAATCCGTAGACGATACTTTTGTGCTTCATCTTATAGTATTACATACAGACTTTATTATTTTTGAGCACTGACAGAGATAGAAAAAAAAAATTACCATTCTTTTGTCAGTGCTCCAAAAATAAGAAAGTCTGTGACCATGTAATAATGTAAGAAAGTGTAAAAAAGAATCATCTACGAATTGCCAATCCCTGATTTTCGTTAATAAGTGAGAAAAAATTTTTTTGACGAAACATGTGAAAATTTATTGCTTTGGCACAACTAAGGAAAAGAGATCCAATCAGCACCAGTCTCCATATTGCTGACAAGGCATTAAGATGGAAACATTATGTAAGTTTATATTTATTTTAAGTAGTAATTTTATTATTAACTATGCCTAGAATATCATGTAAAGGATGTAACCAAAAAGCATCTCTGGTTGCAAGTTTGTCTTAAAAAGTAATCAAAGAACTTACTTGCACAGTTATTCGGTACCAGTAATTTAAAAATTTTCTGGGCACCTTTGAAGTTAAAACTGAAGCATTAATTTACTTCAAATGTTTCCGAAATTATGAATAACATAACTAATTGTTCAGCACGAGTGACCATGATTGAGAGAATATTACGATGGACATTGAAGTAAAACATAAAAGGATATAAATTCAATACCAATATAATTTCAGAGATTATTTAGTGATGACTAGTACCTTTTACAACGGAAAACACAGTTATAAGACAGTGCTCAAAACAAAACGCTACAAACATATTTTTGGAAAGTTTTGTGAAAAACACTGAAAATATTTTAATCCTGCCCAGTTAATTTTCTTTTTCTTTCTTTCTTTTCGTTTCCTATCTATTTAAGGAAGACAAAGACTATGTGTTACTTTCAAGATGAAATAGAAGAATCTGGAATTGTTTCAACTGTCAGGAGTTTACTGACTGTTTGTAGTACTGTGTAGTGTTTTGGGAGAGCCTGTTAAAGAGGATGTGTGGTGCTAGCTGCCACTGTGTTGTCAAGGACATTATAATATTAGCAGAACTTCATAGGCTGTCAAGTAGTGAAGAAGTGTAGTCTTCCAGCTCTGCAAATGTATAGAGTAGTTCTGGAAATAATTGCTACGTCATTACTTCGTGATTTATACTATAATCTGATTTGCATAATTTGGAGTGTAAAATTTGTCAAAAAAAAATTTAATGCAAAGACTTGTGCTGCATTGCACTGAAAAACTTCACCACAACCTCCTTTCCTGCCTACCTGTTCCAATTCAAGTAGGCTAGTACAGAGTATAGCTGGAATGAACAAACAACCCAAGCACATAGATCTAAGCAAACACATTTGTATTCACAATTCCAGAGGATTCACCCTAAGCGGCCACGTATGGTGACCGACTGCGATCCAATGTCTTCGTTGATGAGGGCCTGGGTGAGGGAGTCCATGCCATTCACACCCTCCTGCTCAACAAAGAATGCAGCTGCTTTCTCCAGAACATGTTTCAACTCGCAGAGCTCCAGATAGTTTGATTTCAGGTTCACTGCATTCTGGCTCAGCTCCAGGATCTCATTTTCGGTTTTTTCCAAAATATTCTGTAAAAAACCATTCCAACAAAATTAACTGGTGCAATTCTGATGCGAATTCCGTTCTGTATCGAATTATGTATTTCAATTGTAAGACCACATGACACAGACAGAGGCAGCTGCTTGCGAACGAGAAATAATTAAATATTAGTTTCGAAAATTACATTACTGAATTGACTTATTATCACTAGGGACATTCAAAATTTGTTTCTACCATCCTTAAATGTAATGTCTTAAAATATTTCCTCAATTTATTCATTATTTCTTGTTTATAGCATGACTAACATGAAATGCTAAATGAATTATACAGTATAGGAACAGAAAGATTATCAACATTCACAAATTTTCCTTAATCTCAGTGATACCAATTTAAACATAGTAGTCCATTATAAAAATACTATTTCAAGAAAAATATACAAAATAAAATGTTGGTAACATTTCTAAACTTTATTCTATTTATTTCTTTCTTCACCCTGTCAACCTTTGTACTCCTAATCATTGAACATTTATCTATTGGGAAGGGAGAAGGAGTAGTCTGAAGAGAATTTGACCCCACTTGTGCTAATAAATGTTTCTCTTTTACTTAATCAACGTATTTAAGTCAATCCTCAAATGTATGCATTTGCCCATATTGCTTTCTATTCACATAATTAAATCTATATAAAACTTGTACCAGTAAAAGTAAAAAGGAAACTATGAAATATTAAGAGAAAATTAATTTTAGTTTAAGAAAACCATGTTTTTTTTTAAACAATGTAGCTACCTAGGAAAATTAAACATAATTATACAGTTCACTGTGATTAAGAGGAAAACAAATATTTCTATATTTCTTTGGAACACACTGAAAAGTTTAACTTTTGATTCAAGTAGTGCATTACCGACCTCTGTCAGAAACATAGGAATTTTAACAGTACATAGTTATGCACAAAAGAACCAACCCACAAATAATATTTTGCTGTTCTGCAGCTTAGGTGGTTGGTAAATAATGTGCAAAAGTGAACCATGTCACTCAGAAGTTTTCAAGGTAAGAAAAAACTTAATTATTTCTGGTAACTTTATTTAATTTGCATAACAACATTGTTTCACCATTTTATTACATTTACCTAACGGCAAATGACACCAAATTTCAGTGTAGGCCTACATTATTTAATTTCAGACAGTCAGTTGGCCTTAGTTGGGCATATACAATCATTGCCCATTGCGGGCGAACGTTGCAGTATTGCAACGTCGTTTGTTTTTTGTTTTATTGTGGGTGTTTCTGCAATACGGCAACATTCTCCCACAATGGCGTATGTCCAAAAAAAACTGTTAACTTTATAATACAAACTCATTGCAAGAATGATTCAAAGATAAAAGACATTTTACGGTCTCCATACTACCACTCATTATAAATATTATAATGCAATATTAAAAAACCATAAGCAATTAATAATAAGTATCATAATTTCTGTACGTGCAATAAAAAATTAACTAAATCATCAATACAAGCTATCTTAAAGCTTAAGGCAATGCTACATAGTTTGTTTCACACTAATACACAAAACTCAAATCTTTTTTTAATAAGATTCTTAATAAAAAAAAAACAATTCTACGTAGTTGCAAAACCATATTTTGATTGATTTCTGCTTATTCTCGTAACAAAACTGGTAATATTTTGTGTGCAAAAATCTGAAAAAATGCTAGGTTTATTGCTATCAAAAAAATTATTTACTAATTATGATACATTTGTGACAATACTGATTAGGGATTCTTAGATATGAAAATTATGTTGCTTTAAAAAAAAACATTTTCAAAATTGCTGTAAAACTACGAATGTGGCCTAGAAGTAGCCTACTTAATAGTATAGATTTGTTGTACTCAAAAACTCACCTCCAGTTCTATCATTTCCCTTGCGTTAGGGGCCTTGGGAATGTTTTCCAAATTGTCAGGCACCACTACATTATCCCTCTTTAGTTCTGCTTCGATGTACCTCAGCTTGCGTTCTAGTTCGTCACATCTTCGCACCTGATTTACAAACTTTCGCTGGAATGCATTTACGTCCATGTTCAACTGAAACAAAAATAATGCAGTTTATTGTACTAATTTGAAATAAAACCTTAATATTATTGGCATATGTATGCATCAATCTAAACAATATTGAAAACCATAAAAATGTACAAACAAGAATAACTAGTTTTCTCATAAAATGCACCGTCCTACACATCTGGTACAGGTTTCATCTGGGGGATGTTATGTTTTTCTGTTGCCTATTTAATCTGTATATTTGCTTAAGAATTAGCTTTTCTCAACCTCCAAAAGACTGGTGTTGAGTACCAGAACCCCCCGGCAGGTGTCACACAACACACAGAGTCCACAAGCCCATAACTCTGCACGGACAGTCGGGTTACGCCGAATCGCCAGTTATTGTCTTGAAAGTTCCCGCCATACTGGCTGCAAATGGTCCGGTTGATCACGGTGCCGCCAACCTAATCTCAAGTACACTACACCCCTCCCTTCCAAAATAGTCTTCTATGCACCGCACAACAGACACGAAAGAGAAAGAAAGACATATACATAAACGTGTGTGTCTATATGTCTATATATATATATATATGTGCACATACATACATACATACACACACACATACACACACAAGTTATGCTACTAGCCAACCGAGAACTTAGTCCTTCAGTTTCGCTGGCTGCTGCCCCACACTGCTGGAAACGATGTCCCCGTGGCGTAGCGAGCTTCAACTGGTGCCTGGTACTCTCCTGCTCCTCTAATCCCTTGAATGAGCTTGTGTCATCCTTGTCCTCTCCTGTGTCAGTGTGTCGGTCTGACGCTGGTGCCACCAGCTGTTTGCTGTTGCTGGAAAATGGGTCACTAACACCTTTCGGCAGACTCCATAGGTTGTGTGCATGGTTCCTCATGTGTATTCTCCTCTAATAACCTGTAACTCCACGAGTGTTCAACTGGTCTGCTTTGTGTAGCTTGCATACAGGACTGACTTGTATTCTTCCCAATTCTTGCAGATGTACGCACCTGACTGCTTCTCACAACTGTTGAGGGCTTTGCGACATCCTATCACTTCCCAGTTCACTCGGCGTTCTGCACAACAGCTGGTCCACATGATGCCTGTGCTTGTGAATGTCTGTGACTACATATACTGTATGTGTTTCCCTTGTGCTCCAATGATTCTTCAAGGTAATCATTTAGAATTGCCACCATAAGATCTGAACCCCCACCAGATCGTTCACTTGGAAACTCCACATCTTGCTTTCAGCTAATGCCTTGGCATACGGTACACACATTTTGTCTGCCGTTTGGCGTATCTGGTCCAATGCTGTTCTCAGCAGCCGCCCCATCAGGAATTCAGCAGGCGTTTTCAGGCCCCCCGCACTTGGTGTGGTGCACAATGTGAAGAGTACCCTGGCCAGCTGGGTCTGCCAATCACCAGCTCCCAGCTTCTTTAGCTTCACCTTTACCATCTGTACCACTGCCAATGACAATGAAGATACCACCCTCACCTCCGGCCATTTCGAATGAGCGTCCATAGCAATCAAGAACATCTTGCCCTGGAAAGGCCCAAAGAAGCCAATGTGGATCCTTGCCCATGGCTGGGTTTCTAGTTCCCAACCAACACCATGTACTTTTGGTGGGTTAGTTCGGAGCTGCTGACATTGCTACAAACTTCTCGATACCTTGGTCCATTTTAGGCCACCACATGTAACTACGTGTCACTGCCTTGGACCTGACGACACCGTCGTACCCTGCGTGCAACATTGCCAGTAACTCTTTCCGTAACTATTTTGGTATTATCAGTCGATTCCCTCACAGAATGCAATCTACCTGTCTACATACAGTAACTTTATATGTTCTTTATTTTAGTAACATAATATGTAATTTAAAGTGATTTTATGAAAGCAAAATGCTATTATCTTAGATGGTAACCATTTTACCTTCTTGATGATGAAAATTAGAACAGCAATTACTAAATTTGCCCCACCTCCTATAATCCTCGTGGGAATTTGGGTTGTTGCACCCCTGCCAGTCACTCAGTACCTGCACCAAGTACAAGTCAACAGAATGGGTGACAGGCAACCACCTTGCTATAGACTTGTGTTGATGTATTAGCCTACTGATTTTTATACTTGCTTCAGAATTCCTGGTCAACTTTCTGGCTAGGCTACGTTTTACAATAACAATAAGGTTGCTAACTTTTTCAACTAAATCGTCATCGTTAAACTGCACTATGTCCAGAAATAGGTGTGTGAAATCAATGAAATCAAGGGACTTGGTTCTATTTTAACAAGTTTACAAAAGGTATGTGATTGTGAAGGTAAGGAATAAGTCTTTCAGCTCCAATCAATCCAGCGTGCACAAAAATTTACATTACCAAAAAAAAAATATTTTCTTGAAATTCTGACTCTGTGGACTTTAACAATGACCTATTCAATTAACAGAAATTATGGTACCCACTAATACTAAAATATTAAGATGTTCTGTTCCACCTCAAACAGTTTTTTGTGTTTGAAAAGAAACCTAATGAAAAAATTACTTTCAGGTGTACATTCTGCTTTCACTAACAGAAATATTTTGTTTCAAAATGCAAAAGAAATCATTTCATATTACCCACATCAACAATTTAAGAAAATCTGTATAAAATGGACAATGCTACTCCTTAATGGTTGCCATCTTGAAAACTTGAACTTTATTTGTTAAAAAAATTACTTGTGCACTTCTGCACAATTTGGATACAAATTGCTATGCTTTTAGCCTATATGTAATTGAAATAAAGTGAACACTTTTGAATCCCTTGTTACTTTTTTCTATTCAAGTAATTTATATTTTTCTGCTACTTTATAACACAAACAAAACAAGCTACGAAACAATCAAGGTTTATACAGTGTACCATGCTCAAAAGTTACCACCTGAAGTGACAATAAATTATATATTTTGACGCGGACCACGCCGTGTGCCCCTTCAGCACAGCCCATCTCCGATACTGACCACACGGGGGTTGGCACAACTGCCAGCACCATCGTCAGATATGGTAAAGCACTCTGCGGCGCCGACACACGGAACCAGGGCGACAATGACGCCGCGAGGCACGAACAATCCATGTTTAGACCAGGCCTATCGAACTTCCCCCCCCCCCCCAACATTGCTAGGAAGGTAACACATTCTCGAACTCGCTGGGAAGCCTGGGATTCACGTGGTTGCAACCCCATTTAGAACAAATTCAAGTATTGCAGTGCCGTGTGTTATGAAACAGGCTGTACCCAGGCGAGGGGTAACCTTGATTTGCACTTTAAAACAGCCCGAGGAAATAAAGTTGTTCTTAACCTCAACAGGACGCAGAAACAACCCCCATGTGCTCGCCAAAATGGACTCGCCCAAGCGGTTAGACTCTGCAGCGAAATTTTTATAATAACATAAATAACAATCAGTGTTTGTTAGTATCAGTGACATCGTTTTATGTATAAACTTATCTTTTAAAGTGAGCCATCACTTTGCTTAATCATTACTTTCCTTTAAATTCAATTTATTACGTAAAGAGAAAGTTTCTTCATTACGCTCATTGAACATTAATAAATATTCCCAAACACGATTTAGGACTCTATTAAACATAACAAATTGCTCATTCGGAATTTCTAGTGTTATGTAATCATGTAAATTGTAGTGTTTTATGTTTTGTGAGGTTTTGGCGCGCTCAGCGGCCGAGATCTCCCTGAGCCCGCCAAGGCTTCGGGAGCTGACGACTGGCGAAGCGTAGAGGTCACCCCGAGCATCTACACTTCTTAAGGCTCAATCATTTAACGTGCAATAGTTCAAGTCTTGGAACAGTTTCATTATATTATTTCAGTTCCCGGAGTATGTTACCTCTCACCGCTGTCGACTCGATTCGCGCCCAGGTGCTTGCATTACGTATAATTCTTTGTGCCGTCAGGCCCTTTACTCAGCGTTGCCCTCGGACGGGCTAAGTCCGAGCCTGCTTAAGTCATCGCCACGGAGTTGCTGTATCAGTAGAATAATAATCACATATCCCTAAATTTTGTGGGTGTTATTGACTTCGCCGCTTCTCGGAGCTTCAGGGGCGCGGGACTCTCCAACCCACTCCAGTGTTATTCGGTGTACAGGTGCCCTAAATCCCTGGCGAGTGTATTTGTTGTGTGTATCAGGCATGGGGAGAACCTTAATACTCCCTAGACGTAAGTATTTCGCGACGGAGAGCGAGGAGAGCTCCGAAGCCCGGCCGTCGGCTAACACGACCCTGAGACAACTTCGCTGCAACACACCCGAGTGCCGGATCTCTGCTAATCGACTGGTGGCTAGTCAGGAAACAGACCGCGGTGAGGTATGCCGCGGGACACTCTGTCTAACCTTTACCGGTAATCTCCAACTTCACCGAGACCTCTTCCCAACCCTCGCTCCCATCAATTTAATTATTATTCTAGGCAAGATGATCTACAAAAGTGCTCACTTTATCGCTAAGCACTTATAACAGTCATAACGGAATAAGATGGCGTTTACCTGCAGTTAAAACATTACATTTTAGTTGAGGTATGTCAATGAGAAAAACATTTGTTATTTGTGATTTAAGTAAACTATAATTTGGTCATTGTTGACAATTTGTAAAGCACCAGATTTTTTTTCAGGTACTAATATCTCTAAAGAGACAATGCCATGAACACTGCAAATAGAGGTGGTAAATCCTAATTTGAGAGGTCTCCTTTCTTGCTTCACTGACAAATGCTCCCTTCCTTTAGATATGACGCAAAAAATAATATGCATTTAGTGTCAATTATTCTGAATACTCACGTCTCTGAATTGTGCACATCCACACTCGCCCAGCTCCGAGACAGAGTTGTAGGCCGCTTCTGGCTGGATAAAAAGTTGGCACAGGGCCATCTCTTCACTTCGAAACATGGAGCCCATAATGATGGCTGCAATGTCACCTCCTAGACACAAACAAACATTTGTCATTTAGTTAAGATTATCCATCTGTGCTTGAATTAAATACATTTCCAGCAGGTTCAGCATTAATGATCAAACCTGTATACCAACAAGTGAAATATTAAGTGCCTGGTTATATTATTTATATACACACACCCACCCACACACAACAACTGTTGCAAGGTAAGCTACATCACATCCAGTTGGATTTAATTAATTGTACAGTACAGCAGAAATAATACAGCACCACTTGCTACGTATCGTAGCACCAAACTTATTTCCCATTCTCTGTGATACATAGCTCCTCACTCTTAAGCTCAAGTAACCTAACGTCTGAAACCAAAACTATCATAATTAAATTCCCAACAAGCTTTTGTATTTTGAAAAGAATTTAAGTAGAGTAGAACATACATATAGTTGAGGTGAAGTGTAAATACATTATTATGATCAAAATGTTGAAGTACAGTCAACTCCTGTTTATCCGCAATAATGAAGGGTGCCGATGCCTCGGATAATCGAAAATTGCGGATAATCCACGTTTACACTATCTTAGACCTGAGTAGAAAGAAAAAAGGTCAAATTCATTCCTACAATAAAATGCAGCAATTTAATTCAGTGGACGACTATTCGCATTAATGATTAAGTATTATGCGTTTATAAACTTTAAAATAAAAAAAATAAAAAATACAAAACACGAATATTTTAATTATCCAAGGAAAAATCCCGTTAACCCATTCACATGCGACACGCAGAACAATCTCGCGAATATATTCATACGCGGAACAATTTCGTGAATCTATTCATACGCAGAACTTATTGTTTCGTCTGCTGGAAAAGGCCTAAATATTCTTCAGGCCTTTAAAAATATGGGTTCGGGCATTACACGTGATTGAACATTATGCGAGTAAACACAGTAGGCCTATGTATGTATAAATAACCAAAACATTTTTTCAAAGACATTTTATAAATTTTTTAACTACTTAAATATTTTTAGTGGATAATCCGCAAATTAAATAATTAGCACACGGATAATCGGAAGTCTACTGTAGAAGCAGTAAGTTGGAGTTTAAATAGTGTGGTTATGTCAGAAAGCTAACGAATTACAGACTCTTGATTATAATGAGCACTAAAGAATTGGATTTCTGCACTTAAAAAATTCATTCATGCTAAGAACCTCACTAACATTAGTCCAGCTCCTCACCATGGATGATTTTAACACTAATGAAATTGACACTGACAGTAAATCATAAACTTGTCATTATTCAAAATATGACTCAAAATTGAAGGTTCACACACACACACACAGTAGACACAGAAAGTGAGATTTTCAGTGCTAGTGAGAGATGATAGGATTTATGGTGCAGTATTAGAATGAAGGAGCGAGGAAACCGAAGAACTCTGAGAAACCCCGCACACCAAAGGTGTAATCCAACGTGATTCCCATATGTGAAAACAGGGTCATCTTTCACAAACACAGGAATTTGCGGAATCTGTTTACAAAAATTGTGACACAACACACAATTACATCCACTTACTTTATTAAGTTACGACGTTCGTCTTGTTTTTTATTTTTTTAAATATATTTATTTATTAACTGTTTCTGTGGGTGTTTCGTCGTCTATTGTTACTGTGTGCAAGTTCTGGATACTATGTTACTAGATAATGAAAGAGTTGCAAGTCTTTTTGTCCGGGTAGCACGTCGTTGCTGTCCTCTCGGGGCGGACCGATACTTATGTCGATTCGTCGGTACGGCTCTTAAGCAATACGGTCGCGCGCACGGAGCCCCGGCAACTAATTGGAATATTAAATGTCGCGCAATCACTGTCTCTCTCCACTTACTACCCAGAGGTGTCTCGGCCCGACGTACTTTGTGACTCAGCGAACTTTTAATGGCGTCCCGACGCCCAAAACCACGACGATGATGGCACCTCGGCACACAATACTGAGCGTCTCGACGCCTAGCTTCGACGCCTGACGGTGGCACTCTGCCCTACCGTCGCTGCGATTCGCCGACGACCTCCTCGCTTGACAACGTCCGTCCCGGACCGACGCCGGCTCGCTTCTCCGCGGATTGCGCCAAAAACCCCCCGTCACTTGCCCAGCAAGCTCCGGTTCCTTTTGGGCCAATCAGGAGCCAGCTTACACCCGATGGCCCCGCCTCTCGAGGACAACAATTCCGGCCAGAACCGTATTTATTAAATCATTGCTTAATTTCTTGTCACAATTTACATTCATTTACATAAAATGGTTCATTTACTTGTTCACATTATTGATCTCTTAATTACTAC